>JAODAL010064669.1:0-18604 GCA_025379985.1 Phyllomedusa bahiana
GTGCTAGGGGTAAAGTTTTTGCCTCCAGGCACATGGGTCCTAGGTTCAAATCCCTGCAGCAACCAAACCTGTGTTTTTTTTATTCTCTTTATCAATGCACAAACCTGATTGAGGTTTCTTTTTTTTATTTTTTAGCACTGTTTGACTAATTAATAAGGAGTACAGAGGACGGGAGTAGAATGAAAGCAGCTTGGGGTTAAAAACACCAGTAGCTGCCTAGAGGAGGGGTGATGTCTGAGAAATGTCTGACCAGGATTGAGGAGCTCTCAGCTCTGGTCGTATCCCGTGGACACGAGCTGTAAACAATGGATGACTAAAGGAGCAGCTAAAACAAAAACAGTGCAGAATGAATTTTTAATAATAATAAATGGTGAAAATGTTTGTTATTTCATTTGCAAGCTTCCCATGTCAATTTTACTTTGTGTCAAGACCCCTTTAAGTTTTAAATATACAGAGCAAACTTAGGGTTATTTTCTTTTACATTCAAGAATAAGAGGCACAATCTCAAAGAGTGGGGTAAGATCAGAAGCAATGTCAGAAAACATTATTTTACTGATAGAGTAGTAGATGCTTACAAAAGACATCCAGCAGATATGGTTGGAAAATGAACAGGTAGTGAATGTAATATAATGTAAAGGCTCGACACAGCAAAGTGAAAATGGTTTCCAAAATCCGACAGCATTTTCACATTGCGTCGCACTGCCATAGTTTGAGCATTTTTTTGCACAAAAAATGGTGTTATGTACATTTTCTATATTCTGCCGGACGGATGGTGATTTACGTTTCCCTCACTAAAAATCCATGCTGTGTAGACTACAGCACAGATTTTCTATTGAGGGCTACACAGCACAGGTTACAGTCAGATTCTAAATACAGAGTACACCGAAAATCCGTCTCAAAGCCAGTATTCATAAACATACAGTTGAAACCAGAAGTTTGCATACACTTTATAAAAAGACACATATGCATGTTTTTCTCACTATCGAACATGAAATCAGAAACCTTATCCATTTTAGGTCAATTAAGATTACCAAAATTATTTATATTTGCCAATTACCAAAATAATGAGATCTATCCTATTGAAAATTTAGGGGCAAAGCTGAAAAGGCAGGTGCGAGCAAGGCAACCTACAAATATGGCTCAGTTACACCAGCTCTGTCAGGAGGAATGGGCCAAAATCCCTCCCACCTATTGTGTGAAGCTTGTGGAAGGAGCCACAATATTTGACCCAAGTCATACAGTTTAAGGGCAATGGTACCAAATACTAATAAAATGTAAACTTTTGACTTTGCAGAAAGTAATAAAAATGTCTTAAATTTTCCCTCTCATTATTCTGGCATTTGGCAAATATAAATAATTTTGGTTCCTAAGTAACCTAAAATGGGTAAGGTTTATTCTGATTTCATGTCAGATAGTGAGAAAAACATGCAAATATGTAATTTTATATAGTGAATGTAAACTTCTGGTTTCAACTGTATCCTTATAGAAAAAAACAAAGGGAATAATATAAGTGCAGACTAGATGGATGGTGTGGCATTCTCTACCATCAATCTTCTGTGTTTAGAAACATAGAAATAAACATGTATGCACAGGCGAGCATTTATGGTGTAACTAGAAGAAATATCAAGTGTATGGCCACCTCGATTTATTACTTGTAATATCCCCTTTTAATTTTTGTTGTACATTAGAATGTTCTAGATAATGCTAAATGTGAAGCTAATAAGTTACTGGAGGACTTTATGATCACTTTATGAGCAGTGCACATTTCACCCTGACACCCCCGTCATACTGCTGCATACCAAAATAACAATACACTAATACAATATCCAAAGAAAAGGTCAGGATAACGACACTGGAAGAAAACAAGAAAAGACTTTGGGCGACATGTATGAACGGGCTTTTCGCCTGTTTTCTGGCGTATACTGCGCCTCCCGGCCCGAATCCCCCTGTCGGACACAGGGATTCAGTGAAGGCCATTTGTCGCCACTTTCCAGGTGCGCCCCGCATGAAGGGGCGGGCAGTGGGGCGCGGGGGTGGGCACGGGGTAGGCTTTTTCGGGGTGGGACGCGGCGCGCTCGAAAACCCCAGGCATGTACGATACGAGTCGGCAAAGTGAGGCGCAGTGCAAGCGCTCGGCAGCTCCGACAGGCAGACCAGGATTTTTTGGTCTAAATCCTCCCAGAGGCAAAGTGAAGCAGGATCGGAAACATGCGAGGAAGCGATGGGAAGATCGCGACCAGAAAATCTCGGCGCTCCGCCCGTGCAGCAGGAGTATGATTCCGAAAAAATCGCCTTTAAAGGCGGAAAAATGTCAAAAAGAGCTGAACGTAAAAAAAAACATAATAAAAAAAAAAACCTTTCCAAAAACTCTAGAACGGCGAAATATCAAGAAATTAAATGATATTGGAAATTGCCGGGAAATACAGTAATTCAAATTCTGAAACCTTTTCTCATTGATCGGCATAAACCAGCCAATCAGAATAGGAGCGACTTGTAACCATTAAAACCTATGGGGAATGTATTGACTAATCAAAATCCACGGGGGGATAATTCAAAATACAGTAAAAAGACAGAAAAGAGCTGATTGGCTGAGCTAGCGGGTGCTTGGCTATCCCAGCCAATCAGAGCGCGAGCAAACTTTCCCCATTATAGTCTATGAAGAGATGGGCGCACTGAAATCTCAAGCACTCATTTGCCGTGCGGCATGAAGTATTAATCAAAAAATTATTTTATTAAGTGTCAAACATTATCAGATAAAGAGTCAACCCTTCTTTACAAATAAAGCAGTTAAAAAAGCCCGAACAACGCGATTGTCGCCGAGACCGGCGCTACATGGGGAATTGCAATAGAGAGAAATCGCCGGGAAATACAGTAATTCAAATTGTTTAAGCATTCTCATTGGTCGGCAAAAACCCAAACCCAAAATCAAAAATAGGAGCGACAATTCCCATTAAAACCCCTTAGGAAGGAGAATTGACCAATCAGAATAGGAGCGACAATGTCCCAATAAATCCTAGGGAGGAAAAAATTTGGGACCAATCATATTCAAAGGCGGGACAGTTCAAAATACAGTAAAAATGCAGAAACGAGCGATTTGTTGAAGCGGCCCGGGGGCTCGTCCAGCTTAGCCAATCAAAGCGCGAGCTACTTTCTCATAGAGTTCTATGGGAAATGAAATTCTGAGCGCGCTCTGTGATTGGCTAAGTTAAAAGAGGCGCCGTTATTTGGCCCAAAATGGGAGAGCGAGCGACGCTCCTATGGGTTTTTCTAATGCAATCGAAAAAAAAACTGTAACATGGCCGAAATCAAATTAAAACCCACTACAGAAGTGGTCCCGATGTGTAATATAAAAAGAAAGATAATATGGAGGTAACGAAAAAAAATATTAAATCAATAAAATCATTTTTATATTTTCTTTATTTCGTTGCCCCATACTATTGATCCTTGGCTAACGAAAATAAAGAAATAAACATGTTTTTATTCATTTAATATTATTTTTCGTTACCCCCATTATTAATTCCTTTTTATAAAACACATCGGGACAACTTCTGAAAATTTCATTTCGGCCATTACAGTTTTATTTCAGATTGCATTAGAAAACCCAAATAGGAGCGTAAAAAAAGGGGGCCTGCTCTCAAATGGCAAATAAACGGTTTTTTTTTAAACTTTGCCAACCCCTGAAACCGTTTTAAATTTTTTTTCCATAGACTTAAAGAGAAAGTAGCATCGCGCTCTGATTGGCTGGCTGACGACCCCTGCCGCTTCAAATCAGCTCTTTCTGCATTTTACTGATTTTGAACGTCCCGCCTTTGGAAATTTATGGGAAAAATTGGGGTCACCTAATTTTTCTCCCATAGGTTTTAAAAGGGCCCCTTTTCGCTCCTATTCTGATTGGTCCCAAAACTTCCCCCATAGGTTATAATGGCTTGTCGCTCCTATTTGAATTTGGCTGGTTTTGCCGACCAATGAGAATAGCTTAAACAATTTGAATTACTGTATTTCCCGGCGATTCTCTCTATTGCAATCAACCCGGCTGCCGTTGTTTTGGGTTTTATCTGCTTTATTTGTAAAGAAGGGGTTCTGCTCTTTACTGATAATGTTTTAAATTTTAAAAAAATTTTTTTTTTGATTAATACTTCATGCCGTACGGCGCTGAGTGCCAAGGGTTTCAGTGCGCCCCTCTCTCCATTTGACTATAAAAGGGAGAAGTAGCTCGCGCTCTGATTGGCTGGGATAGACAACACCCGTAGCTCAGCCAAAACACTCTTTTCTGTCTTTTTAAAATGTATTTTGAATTATCCCCTTGGATTCTGATTGGTCTAAAAATTCTCCATAGACTAGAAGGGTCTTTGGTCGCTCCTATTCTGATTGGTCAATAATTCTCCATAGGCTAGAATGGGTCTCTTGTCGCTCCTATTCTGTTGCTGAGCTAGCCAAGTCCCCGGTAGCTTAACCAATCACTCTTTTCAGCATTTTACTTGAAATTTTGAACTATCCCGCCCTGGATTCTGATTGGTCTAAACTTCCCCATAGGTTTTAATGGTTCACTGTCGCTCCTATTCTGATTGGCCGGTTTATGCCGAAACCCAAACAGAATAGCTTTTTGATTTTGAATTACTGTATTTCCCGGCAATTCCAATATCCTAATTCCTTGAATTAGGATATTGGAAAAATGATTTTTGTTTTATTATTTTTTTTTTTTTATGTTTTAGCTCTTTTCCTGAGAATGTTGAAAAGCCTTTATAAAGGCGATTTTGATTCATACTTCCGCACCCGACATCTGGAATGAAATTTTTTTGCTGCTCCCAGCCTGTCTCGCATCGGAACAGGTTTTTCGGCGCAGCCCCGCACGGCCCTAAGTCCCGCACTTGGCCCCCCCCCATGTCCCCCCCATGTGCCCCACACACACTGGCGAGGGCGGCGGACCCTTTTCCCCGCATGTATGACAGCACTACCTCCGGCGCCGAATCCTAGGCGCAGCCCCGACTGCGCCTCGGACCCGCACTGCGCCTAAAACACAGCGAGGGCGGCGGACTTTACATTGTATGTATGAGCGCGCCCCGGCCCCGACATAAATCAGGCGCAGATTCCGCCGGAAAACTAGCGGAAAGGTGCGCCCCAACCCGTCGGGATTCATACATGTGGCCCTTTGTTCTACACAATTCCAAGATTTGCTGGTTTATAACATGCTCTGTCATGATGTGAGGATTCAGCGTTTCATATACCTATTGGAACAGTAATCACCTTACAGAACAATTACCCTCATGTCTATTTGCTTTCTACACTTTGTATAGAAGTATTCCCTATCAGCATGTTATTAGGATCACATTGCATTTCTTCAAGTGAAATGATTTTAAAGCAATGCTAATTGTTAGAAAACAGCAACTTACACATATCATGGTTTACAAAGAGGAAAAGACAATTGGGGAAATGGGTCCTCTAACAGGGGCACAGCAGTTTGGGTACTGTAGTAAGGGTACTGCAGACATTCATCATGTTGCAACATATACACAGTGCCAAGCAAAAGTAAAAATGTTTTGAACTTTTGACTTTTAGGCTCCATATCTCACCATCCACTACAGCTTTGAATGTGAGGCTACCATCCATTTTGTAGACAATCGTCTTGGCTATCTCATAAATAAATTTGACTTGCAACTATTTTGCTTAGTTATGCAGATTCTTGTCATGTAACTGCAAAGTCTAAGGGCGACATGAATGAATCTCGCCACGTCGGGGCGCACCTTTCCGCCAGTTTTCCGGCGAAATTTGCGCCTGATATATGTCAGCACTGGGGTGTGCTCATACATACTATGTAAAGTCCGCCGCGCCTCGCCAGTGTTTGGGGCACAGTGGGGGACTTAGGCGCAGTGCGGGGCTGCGCCTATGATTCGCCGCCCGAGGTAGTGCGCTCATACATATCATGTAAAGTCCGCCGCGCCTCACCAGTGTGTGGGGCGCAGTGCGGGGACATGGGCGCAGTGCGGCGCTGCGCCTAAGATTCGCCGTCCGAGGAGGTGCGCTCATACATGCGGGGAAAAGTCTGCCGCGCCTCGCCAGTGAATGGGGCACAGTGCGGGACTTGGGCGCAGAAGTGACTGCGCCAAAGATGTGTTCCGATTAGAGACAGGCTGAAAAACAGCGAGAAATAATTAAAGATGTCCGTGCGAAGTATGAATAAAAAAATCGCCTTTATAAAGGCGGAAAACATTCTCAGAAAAGAGCTCAAACCTCAAAAATAAAAAATACATAAAAAAATCACTTTCCAAAAATCTAGAACGGCGCAATATCAAGAATTAAGATATTGGAAATTGCCGGGAAATACAGTAATTCAAATTCTGAAAGCTATTCTCATTGGTCGGCAGAAACCAGCCAATCAGAATAGGAGCGACAGTGAACCATTAAAACCTATGGAGAGCTATTGACCAATAAGAATCAAAGGCGGGACAGTTCAAAATACAGTAAAAATGCAGAAAAGAGCTGATTGGCTGAGCTAGCGGGGGCTTGGCTATCTCGGCCAATCAGAATAGGAGCGACAGGGACCCATTATATCCTATGGAGAAGTTTGAACCAATCAAAATCAAAGGCGGGACAGTTCAAAATACAGTAAAAATGCAGAAAAGAGCTGATTGGTTGAACTAGCGGGGGCTTGGCTATCCCAGCCAATCAGAGCGCGACCTACTGCTCCCATTGTAGTCTATGGAGAGATCGGCGCAATGAAATCTCGGCTATCAGCGCCGTGCGGCATGGAGTATGATTAAAAAAAATCATTTTTATTAGTTGTAAAATATTATCAGATAAAGAGCTCAAACCTTCTATAAACATAAATCAATTAAATCCCGAACAACGCGTTTGTCGCCGAGACCGGCACTACATCAGGAATTGCAATATAGAGAATTGCCGGGAAATACAGTAATTCAAATTGTTTAAGCTCTTCTGATTGGTCGGCAGAAACCAGCCAATCAGAATAGGAGCGACAAAAACCCATTATATCCTATGGAGAAGTTTTGACCAATCAAAATCAAAGGCGGGACAGTTCAAAAGACAGTAAAAATACAGAAAAGAGCTGATTGGTTGAGCCCAGCCGGCAGATATGAATCCACGAATCATATGTAGTGCATCTATTAGGAATGGAGAAAGATGGGCGCGATAGAAGGGCGCCCTAAAAGTTATTGGTGTCTATGCGAAATATTCTAGGACTGTGATTGGTTGGGAGGAAGAGGGTCTCGTCCAGCTTAGCCAATAAGCGGCTGAGCTACTTTCTCATAAAGTTCTATGGGGAAAAGAAATGCAGATCGAGCTCTGTGATTGGCTAAGTTAAAAGAGGCGCGGTTATTTGGACCAATGGGAGAGCGAGCGACGCTCTTATGGGTTTTCTAATGCAATCTGAAATAAAACTGTACATGACCGAAATCAAATGATAAGACTACAGAAGTTGTACCAATCTGTATATAAAATGATCAATAATATGGGAGTAAATAAAAAAAAAATTGAATTCAAGAAATTCATGGTTATTGATTTATTTTTGTTCCACCCATACTATTGATCCTTGGCTAACGCAAATAAAAAAATAAACATGATTTTATTTAATTAATATTTTTTTTCGTTACCCCCATATTATTAGTCATTTTACATTTACATCGGGACAACTTATGTAGTCTTATCATTTGATTTCGCCCATGTACAGTTTTATTTCAGATTGCATTTTAAAACCCATAGGAGCGTCGCTCGCTCTCCCATTGGTCCAAATAACCGCGCCTCTTTTAACTTAGCCAATCACAGACCTCGCTCAGAATTTCGTTTCCCCATAAAACTCTATGAGAAAGTAGCGCACACTCTGGTTGGCTAAGCTGGATAAGCCCCTGCCGCTTCACCCAATCAGCTCTTTTCTGCTTTTTAATGTATTTTGAACTGTCCCGCTTTTGAATATGATTGGTCAATATTTCTCCATAGGTTAGAATGGGTCCCTGTCGCTCCTATTCTGATTGGTCAATTCTCCTCCATAGGTTAGAATGGGCCACTGTCGCTCCTATTCTGATTGGCTGGTTTATGCCGACCAATGAGAAGAGCTTACAGAATTTGAATTACTGTATTTCCGGCAATTCTCTATATCCCAATTCCTGATGTAGCGCCGGTCTCGGCGACAAACACGTTGTTTGGGATTTAACTGATTTATTTTGGGAGAAGGTTTCAGCGCTTTATCTGATAATGTTTTACACTTAATAAAAATGATTTTTTTATTCATACTCCAGGCCGCACGGCACTGAGCACCGAGACTGCATTGCGCCGATCTCTCCATAGACTACTTTGGGAGAAGTAGCTCGCGCTCTGATTGGTCGGGATGGCCAAGCCCCCGCTAGCTCAGCCAATCAACTCTTTTCTGCATTTTTACTGTATTTTGAACTGTCCCACCTTTGATTTTGATTGGTCAATAGTTCTCCATAGGTTTGAATGGTTCACTGTCGCTCCTATTCTGATTGCCTGGTTTATGCCGACCAATGAGAATAGCTTTCAGAATTTGAATTATTGTATTTCCCGGAAATTTCCAATATCCTAATTCTTGATGTGGCGCCGTTGTAGATTTTTGCAATTTTTTTTTTTATGTACTTGTGATTTTTGAGGTTTGAGCTCTTTTTAGAGAATGTTTGCCGCCTTTATAAAGGCGGTATTTTTCGGAATCACACTCCATGCTGCACTGAGCTGAGCGCCGAGATTTCTCTTGCGATCTTCTATGTTTCCTCGCATGTTCTGTTCTTGCTTCACTTCGCCTCTACCGGATCATTTAGACCAGAATCCACCAGGTCTGCCTGTCGGAGCTCAGCGCCGAGATTTCTCTTGCGATCTTCTATGTTTCCTCGCATGATCCGTTTTTGCTTCACTTCGCCTCCGCCGGAGCAATTAGACCAAAATAAACTAGGTCTGCCTTTCGGAGCTGCAATGCGCCACACTTTGCCGACTCGTGATCGTACATGCCCCTGAGTTTTCGAGCGTGCCGCGTCCCGCCCCGGAACGCCTACACCGCGCCCACACCGCGCCCATTGCCCGCCCCTTCATGCGGGGCGCAGCTGAAAGTGGCAAACATTGCGCCTAACACCGCATCCCTGCGTCCAACAGGGGGATTCGGGCCGGGAGGAGCAGGTTACACCAAAAAACAGGCGAAAAGCCCGATCATACATGTCGCCCATAGTGTTTTCTTCAACTCTTCCCACATGTGTGCTATTGGGTTGAGTCCTGGAGACTGTGGCAGCCAATCCAGCACTGTACTTCATTGTTATTGAACCATTTTTTCACCGATCTTGACATATGCTTTGAGTTGTTGTCCTGCTGGATCACTATGTTGTCCTTTTAATACCCAAAGTAGTCAAGTGTATGAAGTATCTCATCTTATAGGATACTCACATATAACTCAGCATTGAGACCACCATCGATCCTGGTCACATATCTAACGCCTTTGGCTGTGAAACAACCTCATATGACCAGGTTTTCTCTACCTAACTTGACAGTTCCTTCAATTTCTTGATTCATTAACCCTCCTTTTGCCTTGATTGTTCCAGACCTATTTGCACCCATAAAAGCCAAGTCTAATGAGTTTCATCTCATCGCTCCAAATTGCCCGTTTCCAATCTTCTACTGTCCACTTTTTATACTTTTTTGTAAACTCCAGACAATGTTTCTTATGATGATATTGATGTCACGCCTTCTCCACCTTTTTGGGGCCACCATTCCATTCTGGTGTAATGCACATCGCATGGTGCCTGCACATCTGTGATCTCACACATATGAAGCATATGAGTCACCTCCACTGCTGTGTTTGTCGCACAACTGATAGACCTTGTGATGAGCCAACTTGTTGACTCTGATATTTTACCTGGACGTCCACCTCTTGGTTTTGGAATGGATGAATGGACTTCATTCATACTCTTACAGCTCTCTTGGCACTCCTATAATTCAGTTTGGCAATTTTCTTGGCCCAGAGACCGCTATTAATGAACTGTATGATTCTGTTTCTCTATTCTTGGGAAATCTTCTTCATGGCTGCTCCTTGATTTGAACCTGTTACCTTTTGCTTGGGAATCAACCTAATAACACACTGAGCTATACATAATCTGCATAACTAAGCATATGCTAAATAGTTACAAGTCAAATTTATGTATGATATAGTCAAGATGATTGTCGAAATGATGTTAGTCTCAAATTCAAAACTGTAGTGGATGTTGAGATATGGAACCTGAAAGTCAAAAGTTCAAAACATTGTTACACTTTTGCTTGGTGCTGTACAAGAATAACAGACCTGGCTTTGCGGGAGAACTGATTGTGATATCTCAATGTCAGATATGTAGTTTCACAGATGTGAGGAAGGAAGGAAGTGGTGATAGATAGATAGATAGATAGATAGATAGATAGATAGATAGATAGATAGATAGATAGATAGATAGATAGATAGATAGATAGATAGATAGATAGATAGATAGATAGAGAGAGAGAGAGAGAGAGAGAGAGATAGATAGATAGATAGATAGATAGATAGATAGATAGATAGATAGATAGATAGATAGATAGAGTGGATGGATGGGTACAGTTAATGGATAGATAAACTTTCACTATTTATACATTGGTCTCAAAACTTGTGACAATCCATAATTGTCTATCCTGACAAAACCCCTTTAAGGCTAGGCTCACACAATGTTCAGCATCCACATTCAGTGTATGTGCTAGGACATTGGTCTGCAAAGTGCGGCTCTCCAGCTGTGCATAACTCCCAACATGCATTTATATAATCTATATCAGTAGGCATGATGGGAGTTGTTGTTTCCCAATATCTGGAGAGCTGCACTTTGCAGACCACTGTGCTAGGTGATTCCTTTCGGCCAGGCAGGTAAGTATACCTTTTTTTATAATATAGATGAAAGTGAAGTGTATGACACTTTCCTATACAGTCAGCCACTAAAAGAAAAAGTGCAAATATTGTGCAGCAGGGGCGTAACTAGAGAAGCCTGGGCCCTGTAGCAAACATTTGGATGGGGCCTCCTATCCCCCACCTCGCCCGCCTCCCCGACCACGAACATTTACCAGGACATGCAGTTAGATAATGTAGATAATACAAGGGGCAAATACCTCACCTACTTCTCACTATCATACTGCTACCAAACAAAGCCACTATACCAAGACCAATATTACCAATAACACTACTACATATGAACCTGATTATATCGCCAGAACATGACCACAAATTACCACCACATAGTGACTGAATAATACCCCTACTCTATTACTGATCAGTCTACAAAGACCAATTGTACCGCCATATAGTGACCATATAGTGGTATGTAATAGTGGACACAGGCTCTGCAGACTGTATGTAACCGCCATGCAGTCACAATCTAAGTGTACATACCAGTGTACACAGCCTTTGCAGGCATATGTGATTAAAGTGTAGTTACATCTTGTGACTCACAGGTGACGTTTTTCTGATAAGTCGTTGACTTTCTATTTTGTTCGGCATCCGGTCCAGACCACCATGATTACTTCTCCCGGCCACTTGTCCTTGGAGATTTAGACACAAATATTTTAGAATTCTCACTTTTCCAGAACCACACTCCCTGCCCCCCCTGGCTATATAGTGTCCATTTAGGCGGGCAGGGTTTACATATGCAATATGGTCCCTACATAGGCAGGGTTTAGGTAGCTATAGGGCCCCATATAGGCAGTCAAGCAGGGTTTAGGTAGAGTATAGGGCCCCATATAGACAGGCAGAGTTTTAGGTAGCTATATTGCCCAGGTCTTAGGGTAGGCTATAGGAGGCCCATACAGGCAGGCAGGGCATAGGATAAGCTATAGGGGCTATATATATGCAGGCAGGGCATAGAGTAAGCTATAGGGGCTATATATATGCAGGCAGGGCTTTGAGGGGACTATATATAGGCAAAAAGGGCTATATACAGGCAGGCAGTGCTATTTATCGGCAGGTAGAGCTATATACAGGCAGGTAGGGCTATATATAGGCAGGCAGGGCTTTGGGGGTCCTACATACAGGCAGGGCTATATACAGACAGGCAGGACTATATATTGGCAGGCAGGGCTTTGGGGGGGGCCTACATACAGGAAGGGCTATATACAGACAGGCAGGACCATATATAGGCAGGCTGGGCTTTGGGGGGTTATATATAGTCAGGCAGGGCTTTGGGGTGCTATATATAGGCAGGCAGGGCTATATACAGTTAGGAAGTTCTTTGGGGGGCTATATATAGGCAGGCAGGGCTATATATAGGCAGGCATAGCTTTGGGGGGCTATATATAGGCAGGCAGGGCTTTGGTGGGCTATATACAGGCAGTCAGGGCTATATACAGGCAGACAGGGCTTTTGGGGCTATATATAGGCAGGCAGGGCTTAGGGGGGCTATATATAGGCAGGCAGGGGGTGTATACAGGCAGGCAGGGCTTTGGGGACTATATATAGGCAGGCAGGTTTAGGGCAGGGTACATAAATATTAAAAAATAAGAAAAAAACTTACTCACCTGAACCACGATCCCTCACAGCTCAACTCTGGAGCAGTCTGTGCTAGGCATGGGTGGCAGCCCAGGGTCAGCACTGTGGGCCGGCCCTGCACCTAGAAGGCTGATTACCAGAGCAAAGCTAATATCGGCCAGTTCTGCCTTGAACGCTCGGGCCGGAGGTCCGGCGTTCAGAGGCAGGATGCGACGAGCACTGCAGCTCCGTGTCCGCCGGCACTGAACTATGTCACTGCCGGCGGCCGTAGGAGCTGAAATACCGGGACAGCAGACGTGTCAGCAGCTGCTCCGGGGCCCAGGCTCCCTAAGAGCCTGGGCCCTGTGGCAGCTGCTATGTCTGTTAACCCAGTAGTTACGCCCCTGTTGTGCAGTTAATGCTTTTTCACATGTGGGTCTGTGGTTAACATAGGATGATATCTACCAGTGTAATCTATGCATACCCTGTTTCCCCGAAAATAAGACAGTGTCTTATATTAGTTTTTGCTCCTAAAGACGAGCTAAGACTTATTTTTAGGGGATGTTTTTTCTTCTATGAACAATAATTCACATTTATTGTTGAACAAAACATCAACATGTATTAATATACTGTAGTTATTTCATCACACACATCAGCATAAGCAGCCAAACTCTGAATTGCATAAAAAAAAGCACTATGTCTTATTTTCGGGGGTGTCTTATTTTCGAGGAAACAGGGTACACTGAGACATTTCCCTCTCTTGTGCGTCTAGCCTTAGTGTGAATAGAGCACTAAGAGTAAACAATCTCTTGCTTTGGAGAGCTGGAAACAAGCTTTACAACATGTACAGATGAAGCCGATGGAAGATTTTCATCTCATAACTGTTCGGGTTATTGCTAATTACTCAGAAAGTGATAGCAACTGAATTATGTCATTCTCATTCACTTATCTGTAACAAGTGGACAAACACAATGTAACTTTCAGCAGCACTTACACAAATAAAACCAATAAAATGTATATGCATCAGATAATACAAATCTACAGCCTAGATGACATGAAGAGCCAGTGCTTAGGAAGCCGTGCAACACAAACCCAATACAAAAGCCATTTATTACATCCTTCCTATTGTGGCCAGCAGGCGGTGCCACATCAATACACATTCATGGTAGCTGTATATCTAGCAATATATCTGTGCATGTAGCAGTTCTATTGATTTCCACATAATGTTACAGTGTAACAACCAGACTTATTTACATGCATTTTAAATTCAGTCAGAAGTGTCTCTATCTGCTGGCACAAATATCATTAACCCATGGAGAACCTAAAAATGTTTCCCATACTCGGAACGTTTTTAAATAAAAAAAAAAAAAAAAAATATATTAATATATATATAATATATATATATATATATAATATATATATTATAATATATATATAATATATATATATATATATATATCTTAGTGTCAATTAATTTTTGACATATCTTTTGTTTCTCTGATGTTTTTACTGGCAGTTTTTGGGTTAATGGTGTTCTTTTCAGGCAATTCAATTTGTGTTTTTTCTCCTAAACACCTTGCTTTTTGTCTTGAAAAAACACATGTGTAAATGAGGGCTGTGTTTATGCAATGTTTTTGCAAAAATGTATGCACAAAGGAGGACTTGCTATAAATTTTCTTAGATATTTTATTTTGTAAAATTCTAGTACATACATCCATGCCAGTTGCTAGGGTATGGATGTATGTACTAGAATTTTACAAAATAAAAATAAAAAGTGTACCTTGCAATTAGCAATTTTTAGTCAGCCCCAGGATATCCCAAGATTTCCAAACACGAACCTCCCCATTTGATACCTTTTTATGCTTTTCTTAGCATTGACAAGGGCATAGAAGAATTTAAAGGCTATAAATACCTTTTGACATGGAAAAAAAGTAATAAGGGTGCAGGCTGCAATTTTTATTACTTCTTTTTTTCAGACCCATGAAACTTAACCTAATTTCAGACTTTTCTCATATGGGTATGTCCCTGTCAACAATACATGATGGATGTAAGATTTGTACATCTAGGATGCTGCTGCCCTTATACCTTCTTAGTAAATGTATCAGAACAGCTCCGTTCTTGTACTGCTGTACTATCTTCTGCAGATGAAGAATGTAAGCTAAATTGTGCTGACAGACACTGATGCTGAGGAGTATGTGATTCTTTCCTTTCTCAGTACACTTATACAAGTTTATATGGCTCACCCCCTTCCCTATATGCTCTCCTCCATATCTATGACCCCCAACTTCACTATCTGATCTCTTGTTTATAACCTTCTCCCCCTCCCTACTGCTATTTGTAATACTAAAAGATGGAAGAAAGAAAGCAAACAATACATAAGATTCAGCAGGACAACCAGTTATGTGAAGGAATTGCATAAACTCTACAGGAGCAAAATAATAAGACACTTTTTAATGAAGACTGCTTAAGTTGCTTCATTTTTAATTTTGAAAGTGAGAAAAAATAAGTGAAGATGTTTTTCAAAGCCTTTAAATGATAGATATCACAGGTTCTCTGATCTCCTAAGAATGCAACGTAACTAATATCTGACGAATGATTGTGTTTGCACAGCTTCTGTGACTATCCAATCACTTTATTATTGTCAGAAATCACAGGACTACCACAATAGTAAAACAAGGTCAAAAGCAAACCTGTAAAGTCCGAACCATAGACAGCACCCACCTGAAGCTACCAACACATCGATATACCACACTAAAAATATGTATGAGCTCTAAAAAAAATGTATCATTGAGAAGTATACATATACAACACAACAAAAGTATTTTAAGGGTATTTTAAACTGATATTTCTGTTTCAGTGTCTGATACTAGCATAACTCCTAGTCAGTATGCACTTCTGGAGGTTATAGTAGACTCTGATCTCACTTTGACATCCTATATTAAATCCCTTGCCCACTAATGTCACCTAAACTCAAAACATCACCAGAGTCCAGGCTTTTCTAATGGTAGAAACTGCAACAACTTTAATAAATAACACATGAAGCTCTTCACAGTGCTGCACCTCAGTATATCTCCTCTCTCATCCCCTTCTACCACTCCACCAGAACTCTTTGTTCTCTATGATTGTCCAAATTCCTCCATCATCTGAGCCTTCCACTCCTGCCTCCAAAACTTCACATGTTCTGCACTAGGTACATGAAATGGGACAGTGTAGAATCAATTAATTCACAAAACTTATAGTTTTAAGTGGGCCTTAAAAATACATCTTCTTAGGCAGGTCTACCAAGATACCTTATTATTACCACATCCTTCTGTCACCCATATTCCTGAGACTCCATACAATGCATGTATCGTTATATAAATGTACTGTCTGGTTGGAAGGTTCATCCACTCTTAGGTGTACTACCCTATTTTTATGGAAGACAGCCGGACTAATGTAAAAATGAATCACTTTTTACCTGTTGTTTGATCTGTTAATAGCATTGTTACTATGTAATGTTTAGTTATGCTTGTACATCTACCTTCTGCATTGTAAAGTGATCAGGAATATGTTGGTGCTCTATAAAGAAAGCTTCTTCTTCTTCTTTTTCTTCTTCTTTTTCTTCTTCTTCTTTTCTTCTCCTTCTTCTTCCCCTGCTTCTTCTTCTTCTTTTCTTCTCCTTCTTCTTCCCCTGCTTCTCCTTCTCCTTCTCCTTCTTCTTCTTCTTCTCCTTCTCCTTCTTCTCCTTCTTCATCTCCTTCTCCTTCTCCGTCTCCTTCTCCTTCTTCTCCGTCTCCTTCTCCTTCTTCTTCTTCTTCTTCTTCTTCTTCTTCTCCGTCTCCTTCTTCTTCTTCTTCTTCTTCTTCTTCTTCTACTCTCTTCTTCTTCTTCTTCTTCTTCTCCTCTTCTTCTTCTTCTTCTCCTCTTCTTCTTCTTCTTCTTCCTTCTTCCTCTCCTCTCCTTCTTCTTCTTCTTCTCCGTCTCCTTCTCCTTCTTCTCCTTTCTTCTTCTCCTTCTTCTCCTTCCTTCTTCTCCTTCTGTCTTCTTCTCCTTCTTCTTCTTTCTCCTTCTCCTACTCCATCTCCTTCTCCTTCTCCGTCTCCTTCTCCTCCTTCTTCTTCTTCTCCGTCTCCTTCTTCTCCTTCTCCGTCTCCTTCTCCTTCTTCTTCTTATCCTTCTTCTTCTCCTCCTCCTCTTATTAATATTATTATTATTATAAAGTAATTAAGAAACCTGCTGGCAACAGGTACCACCATAATGAGAGCCTCAACATATCACCAGCTATTCACATAATCTAGCCTTGTAATAGTGGTATGCAGAAAGGATCAAGAACAATACTATAGTACCAAAAAAAAGTCATAACAGAAGTCCATCTAATTATGGAATCCAATAAATGTTACAAACGCTACAAAAAGTGTTGGTTATTTTAAATAGAACATAAAGGGCATGTCCCAGTAATCGTACAGTCTTTGCCAAAGTTCCCTGTGCAGTTTGAGCCTAAGTATGCATCTTAAATTTGAAATAAAAGAAAAAAAAGAAGAATAACAGAATATGAATCTGTAGCAAAGCTCAATCATCTTATTTACATTTCAACACATTATTGGTATGTGAAAATAACATAGCTACAAACCAGCTGCCTAGCAACCGAATGATTTATCCTATAATATTATGCCTTTTGACTTGTATTTGAGTTTTCCAGTTGTGTTTTGCACGAAATATACTTATATTTGGACATTATCACATTCAAGGCTTTTAAAAAAGAAGTCTTAAAAATCCTTATAGATGAAGTTATGTAAAAGCTCTCTCCATCCTTGCAATGCTTGTTTTGTTACTCTATAGTATCTAAAATAAAAAGAAATAAGTAAATTTGACAATAGTCTTTAATAGAAATATTCCATATTTCTGGGTCTATAGCTCCTATGCAGAGCTATGTGTTTCTATGGTAACAGACAGTAAGCAAACTCTGTGTAATCTGCATACTATAGTCACACTCACATCTGTCTTCTACTTCTTGCTTACATAAATTCAGTAGCTTAGCAAGTAAAAAGTCAGAGACAGATGTATGGGAGTATGATAAAACTTTGCATGCACATGTTGAGATATGGAGTGATTTATTGAAAAGATTAATGTTTTACCCATACCTACCAATGCATGTCCAAAAGTGTCTTCATTGATTTTTAAGCCCCTTGTAATGTGTTTTTCTTTTCACTCATAGTTTATCCTATTACCTAGGCACTGATACACGTCAAATACAGCCATAAATACAGATTTTTTTCATGCTTCATTGGCTTTTGTAGGGAGAAAATAACATCAGAATGGACCAATATTGCACATGCTGTGTTTGCACTACAGATGGAAAAAATTTAACCGTGTGGTTATCTGAAATTGATTAACAATCAGTGGAGGTCCTAATCGCCACATCCCCCACAATAAAACATTTATCACCTATCTTGTGTATAAGTGATTAATGTAATTGGCTGGAATGGGCACGTTCATTGATTTGATGACGCTACATCGGTTGTCTTTACAATGTCATGTCTCTGGGTGGGAGCTTCAAGCTTTCTAGTGGTGGAATCTCGATTGCTGTGATGGTTTCCATGAATCAATATTCATGCTGTTCAGGGTTGGACTAGCCCACTAGTACCAATGGATCCTCTGGTGGCCTCAGTCTCTGATACAATATTCCAAAAGTCCAAGCGAAAACAACCCACTTACTTGCCACTGTGGTCTATTATCTTTAGCTTATTCAGAAATAATTAATCAAACTTATAAATATGTCCTGTGTGTGCAATGATAACAACACAGATTACAACGAAAATAAAAGTACAGAAATAATTTCTATACTCAAGTTTTATTATTGTGACCAGGGCCGCCAATAGGGGGGTACAGGCACTACAGGTGTATGGGGCCCGGCCAGACTGTGAGGCAAGGGGGGGGCCCGCCGCCGGCACCAAGCTCCGCCCCCTTGCTCCACACTAATGGAAGGGAGAGCAGACCACAGGCCTGCTCTCCCTACCATATCAATCAGCTAGAGTGTCAGAGCCCGGAGGGAGGGGGGCAGCGCTGCTGTGCACCTACAGTGTCACTTACTTCAGTTTGCAGGCAGCTTCCTGTGCATGGAGCAGTCGGCCCCTCCCCCTGCTCCCTCTGGCTGCCAGCAGA
>JAODAL010064670.1:0-18604 GCA_025379985.1 Phyllomedusa bahiana
TACCGGGCCTCCCACCCTTACAAATCGTCCCAAAAAGGGGAGCCCATGAAAGCTGCATGGCAGCTAAACTAACTACACACAGGAGTTAGTAACCTACAGTCACTAACTAGGCTGCTCCTTTTCTCCACCGAGCTCCTTGGACTCCTTGGGTGGCACATAGACAGCAGTTCTGGTGCTGCAGTTTGGCTCCATGGCAAAGCTGGGGTGGACCGTCCCGCGTGACAGCGCTTAAATCTTGTTACACCATATAGCAATCTCCTTGGCACATATTTACCATCAACAACTTTTCCTGGTGGTTGCCTACAATACCTACAGTACCTAAGAGGGGGACCTATTTACCTGGATACCTACCTACTGAGGGGATGCATAGTCCAACCTACTGAGTTGCCATAAATGCCTACCTAGTGACCAAGGGGGGCTACATACCTACTTAATATAAACACAAAAATGGTGACAGTACTAAACTTTATTTCCTGCACCCCCTAAAAGTCATGGCTGTGGCTGATCTTCTGGGGGTGCAGGGAATGGAGCACAATATGATCCTGGGGGTACAGGCCACAGCTGCAGCACAGGGAGTTGGTTCGTTTCCCCCACACCCGGACATTGTGCCTGTTAGCTGTGGCTCATAGCCCCCACCATCATCCCGTGAGGAGTTTGCACAGAAAAGGAATGGTTAAGGAGCTGCGGGAAAAGTGAAGATTCTAAGATGTGTGTGTGGTAAATTCTGCAGAGACGAGTTGTGGCCGGGAGAAGTCATCATGGCGGTCTGGACGGAAAGGAAAAAAAACAAGGGGAAGAAGACCACTCCGATCAGAAAAGACATCACCTGTGAGTCACTGACTGTAACTACACTATAATTACTAATATGTCTGCAGAGCTTGAGTCTAACTGATAGTCACTATGTGGTGCAGGGGTGTACAAAAGAGGTGCAGAGGGAGCAGTTTTCTACCGGCCCTGCAGCCTGAGGGGCCAAAAAGTCCTTTTGCTACAGAGGGAAACAGTAGCATTGTAAATAGCACATGGTAGCTTAACTTTTTGCACTAGGACCGCAGAGCTTCAAGTTACGCCTCTGATGTGGTGCTTGCATGTGTCATAGTCTGGCAGAATTATTTGGTTAGCTAGTGGTAGAATTGGAGTTGATGGTCTTGGTATTGTGGGATTTTTTTTACGTAACCGTATGACCGTAATACGTGTGGTATATCTGCCCCATGTACAGGTGTATAATTTGGTGACCGTATTATTTAGAGGTATTACACTATTGTACATAGGTTAGTGGTTTTGAAAGGCAAATATTTCAGCACTAACTTTCATTGAACTTCTCAGGTGATGGACATCTATGTGGAATATGTATAAAATTAGTGACAGTGTTATGGATGGGAACAAAGGTTATAAACATGTGTGATCCTTTGTGTCTCCATTTTAATGTATTAGTACATAACACACACACACACATACACCCACTCACCGGCCACTTTAGTAGGTACACCTGTCCAACTGCTCGTTAACACTTAATTTCTAAACAGCCAATCACATGGCGGCAACTCAGTGCATTTAGGCATGTAGACATGGTCAAGACAATCTCCTGCAGTTTTAAACCGAGCATCAGTATGGTGAAGAAAGTGATTTGAGTGCCTTTGAACGTGGCATGGTTTGTTGGTGCCAAAGGGCTGGCTGAGAATTTCAGAAACTGCTGATCTCCTGGGATTTTCACGCACAACCATCCCCTAGGTTACAGAGAATGGTCCGAAAAAGAAAAAACATCCAGGAGCCAGTCCTTGGGGGGGAAAATGCCTTGTTGATGCCAGAGGTCAAAGGAAATGAGTAGACTGGTTCGAGCTGATAGAAAGGCAACAGTGACTCAAATACCACCCTTACAACCCAGGTAGGCAGAAGAGCATCCTGAACGCACAGTACGGCCAACTTTGAGGCAGATGGGCTACAGCACCAAGAAGACCACACCGGGTGCCACTCCTTTCAGTTTAAGAACAGGAAACTGAGGCTCCAATTTTGCCCAAGCTCATCAAAATTTGGAAACAGTAGAAGATTGGAAAAACTTTTCCCTGGTCTGATGAGTCTCTTTCTGCTGCGACATTCAGATGGTAGGGTCAGAATTTGGCGTCAACAACATGAAAGAAAGGATCCATCCTGCTTGTATCAACGTTCAGGCTGGTGGGGGTGGTGTCATGGTGTGGGGAAATATTTTCTTGGCACTCTTTGGGCCCCTTGGTACCAAATTTAGCATCGTTTTTCAACACCCTTGTGGAATCTATGCCACAAGAATTGAGGCAGTTCTGAAGGCAAAAGGGTCCAACCCGTTACTAGCATGGTTACCTAATAAAGTGCCGTGAGTGTATATATATATTAATATAATACATAAATAAATATATATATTATATAATATATAATATATATAATATAATATAATAATATATAAAATATATATATTTTATATATATATAAAAATATATTTATTAGGCAAACCTATTAAAACACAAAAAAAGCTGTCTGTATATCCTTGTCACTAATGTTTAAAAAAATGGCCGCCTTGTATTTGAAAAAGATTGCCCCGGGGCATTTCAAATCCCTTTTCTCTCTAGTTTACACCCTTTTTTTGACATTCCTAGCTTTGAGAGTGGTCTGTAGATGAGGACGTTCAATAGACCCTAAACACCAGGTAAAATGATCTTCTTACTACTAATTCGCAAAAGTTAAAAAGGCTGCCCTTATGTGAAAAAGGCAGAAAGTATTTCCACACACCAAGGGCATTTTGAATCTTTTTCTCGGTCACCCTTTTTTATTTTAACAATTTAACCCCCACAAAAACAGAAAAACCCCTTTTGAGGCTACTTCCTTTTCAACTAAATTTTTTTTCTCTTAAAAAATACAGCTGCAGTTTCACAATGTCCCAGAAAAATTCGTGTGAATCCACTCACGACAAAAATAAAGAGGGCCCAGGCCCCGGTAATTTAGGACCCTGCACACCCATGCTTCTTTGCCCAAGACCTTTGCAACTTTTTCAGAAGGCACAGGAAAACTCAAAAGCAAATTTTTTCTGATACGGGTAAAAAGGGCCCATTTACAGGGGTTTTGTGGAAAATACAGTATTGTGACCCCTTACTCAAATGTAAATTATCTCTATTCCAACACTATAACAAAGCCATTGTAATTTATGGGGCTGGGAGAAGGAACCCAGCTCACTTGTCCCAACCCACCTCTTTCCCAGGGGCAAGTTTTAAACCCCGTGTATTAAAAAGAACTGACATAGGGATCTAGGACACTGTCCTGATTTCTAAAAAAAAACGTCCCCAACTGCCTTGTTTCCAGAAGGTTAACAGGGCCCTTGGTCACTAAAAAGGTTTCACAAAACATTCTCACTTAAAAAATTTTTTCTCATCATGAAATCACAGAGCCAGACTTCACAGCCAACTCAGCCCCCATTTCCTGTGCAGGCGGGGCAGTTCAAAAGCTGTTTTGACTTTTTCAGCCCTGCGGGTTTCCTAACAAAGCCTGTTAGAGGGACTTTGATGATGGGGGGTTTTTAACGTAGGACACAGAATTTAAAAGAAAATATTTGTCAAAAAAAAAAACATAAAAAGCTCCTGTAATGCTGATAAACACAGCAGGATGGTTCATCACCCTGGCCACTCAAGAGTGGTGCAGAGAGGGGAAGTAACCTAAAAAGCTTGTTACCCAAGCAAGGGGAAAAACTGCTAAACTCTGAGAGGAAGCAAAAAAAAACGCAATTATTCTGTAATGGTCTTTATTTTCATTTTTTACAAGTAAAGCTAACTAATTTGGGAGAAAACCCCTTTAAAAACTCCACCAACCAAAACCACCACAAGAGGCATATTTGGGATAGGCGGGGGGGACATTAACAGTTTTGCATTCTGGGCACCAGCAGTTTAAACCCCAGATGGGACGTTTACTCATTCTCCCTAGTTTAGGTTCCAAATTTTTTAAAGGTTTTTATCTCTTCCAAAATCTCACCTTCAAATCAAACAAAACCTTTCCTGGTTTAACAATCATAAACCAGCTTCCTCAAGGGGGAGGGAGCCGACCCCTGCTGCACTTCACGCCCACGACATCGGCAACTTTCTTTTTAAAGAAAGGTTTTAAGATCTCAATTATTCGACTTATTGGATTATTGTGACTCCTTGTAGTGGGGCAAGGGACACTGTAAACTTCACATCTTTTTTTTCAACTAATGGCTCATCTAGGTTTAGAAATCTATGGAGCCGGCCCCCTGCATATTTAAAGCCTTTAGACCGGGTAAAATTTTGTCTTCTCCCCTTTTCTAAAGCTGTGAGACAGTAACAGTTTTTAGAATATTTTTGTCACTTTTGATAAAAGGTAACTATAGTACACCTATGGGAGAGAAAATGCTTGGACTGTACATCCATGGCTAAATCGATCTAAAGCAAACATTTTTCAAAAAAAAACAAACTCATAAGCCCACTACCCTCTTTTTTAAGTGGTCCTAAACTAATAGTGGGCTCTACCCCCCGCAACATCGGTAACACCAGCAAATGGAGGGATCCAGTGGCCCAGCAACAACCCAGCTACCAGACCTAGCCCCCCCGGCTCTGGGTAGCATCACCTTACAGGCAAAGCATCACAGCAACAATGGCCGCAAAATGGCATCACAACCAAAAAGAAGGGATCACATACACTCACCTTTCCATGGGTTGACCGCAAACAGGCTGAGAGAAAAAGGTAGTGAACCTTATGCAGTCTCCTGTTAATCAGGATGGGTCACATTGAGTTTCTTGCTATGTTGCAGGCACCACGGGGGCCAAAAAAAACTTAATTTACACTCAATGCGGGTAATAGATGAACCCCGTAAAGGCAATATAGCCCCAATTCTACTTTGGGGAAAATAAACAGGGTTAGAAACTAATGACAAATAATAAAAAAAACTGCACAAGGATAAATACCAGTTTACATCATTCAAAAAGCCACAAATTTTAAAAAGGGGGGACTGCACAAAGCAAAAAACTGATAAACCACCACTCACACGCCTACTACCAAGGTTCTGTATTTTAATTTCATGAGATAAGGGGGCCACTTATACAGGTATTGATGCCCATGCGGGTTCACCATGTCGCCTCTACTTTCTTTGGGTGGGCGCCCACAATTTTGATACCAACACAAATACTGACACCCCTTGCCCCCAGTATTTAGGCCAAAAAATACATACGTAAAAATACAATATGAGGTATTAGTTTAACAGCCCACTAATTCTGAAAAAAAACATGTTTGGGGGATCCAACCTGAAGCCTACCAATCTGTTACCATAAGCTATTTTCACACGGCTTTTAAAGTGGGATAATTACCCCCGCAATTACCCCTGTGGACGGGGCGGGGCGGGGAGTGAGCGGGGGGCCCCCCACTTCGCCGCCCCCCTGACTTGAATTGCCAGCGGCGCGTATACGCCGCTAGTAATTCACATGTCAATTATCTCCCCCCCCCGGCGAATCCGTATTCTCTATGAGAACTGTGAATTACCGTAATGAATGGGCCGTTTTCGGCCAGTAATTGGCGCACTTCGGCGCGTAATTACGGACCGAAATACGCGGCATTTTAAGCCGTGTGAACATGGCCTAAGGGTATGTCTTTTTTGGAAAATTGAAACCTAGATTTGGATTGAATTTGCCATTTACCTTAATATGAAGCGCAACACCGTAACGTACAAATGGCTAATAGCTGTGTCACGGTCCGTGCCACGTTCCTGTCCTTACGCTGCGGCCTCTGCTGCGAACCGCAGTCGTACCTATGTTCCTATCGCAGATCTGGGTTTCCCGTTGCAGTGTCGCTGTGAGCCTCCTGTAGCCCCTGCTACTCACCTGTGATTGCTGTGCGGCTTTCTCATGCTGGCCATGCTGCTCCTCCATCTTGGCTGCTGCCCTTTTTCCCGTCTCTCTTTTAGAGGGCGGCGGACACATTTTCCCCTTCCCTTTTCCCCCCACGTGTGCAGGGGGGTTTGGGGGTTCCCTCTGCCAACCCCCTTCCCACCTGGGGGTTTTATAAGCCTGTTTTCTCCTCACACTCCCTGCCTGATGCTTGTTGTTGTTGTTGTGTCTTATTTTTAGTCTGTTTTGATCTTGTTTTTTAGCAGCCCGGGTTGCTCAGGTGGTTTCTTTGTGTTGTGTTTTTGTGATTTTCCCTTGCCTTGTTTCCCCCGTTTTTCCTCCCCTGGTCATCCCTTGGTTTCTTCCCCCTGGTTTAGCTTAGTCTCTGTTTTTTCTTGGGTCTTCATTTCTGTTTTTTTATTGTTCCCTTTCCCTTTTGCTTTTTCTCCTGTTTGGCTCTGCTTTGTCCTGTCTTTGTTTGTACCTGAAATTTTTTTTTATTTCCTTGTCGCTTTTTTCTCTTTCTATTCTGTTGGGGGCCTAGCCTTGGCACTTCGGGCCCTTTGTCTGGTAGTCCCGCTCCCGGGGACTGCTCTGGGGTGGCGCCTATGGCGGGTTGGGGTATTTAAAAACCTTTCCCACCAAAGGTTCTGTGAAAAATCCCCATGCCCGTTGGCCACTTAGTTACGCTCCCTCGGAGAAAAGCCCGGGCCCAGTGGTCCAGTGGGTCCACTACCTGCTTTACCCGCTAACCCTTTAAAAGTGTTAAATTTTTTTCTATGTTTTTTGGGCCCTTTGATTGAAATTTTAAAATCATCCCCCCCATAAGGGCACTGCCTTGGCTCTTTTAAGGTGCCGCATGAGCCCCTGTCCTGTTTTTAAAGGTCAGTGCACGTCCAAAGCGAAAAAAGGCTCTGGGACCTTGGATATATAAGTGTTTCCCCCCCCATTGCTCAGTCCCCATTTGCCGGGTTTGTTGGTGCATTTTAGTGGGGCCTTTCCTGCTTTAAAAACTGTCCCTCTGCTTGTGTTCTCTGGTTTTGGGCCCTTTTGACCTTCTTGTCCGTGTACCCCTAAACCCTCCCCCCTTTTCCCATGACTTTGTGCCTTGTGATCCGACTACGATTGCACGCCCCTGCCCCCCCCTCTTGATTTAGTGACCTGCTTACGCTCCCTGTAAGGTTTTCACACCAGCTTTTAAACTGGGGTAGGACCTGGGAGTAGAAAAGTCCAACCCCTTTGTCAGGGGTGGTCCCCCCAGCCCCTCGCCCGGGCTGGGGGCGCACCGTGTTGTCCCCCGCCGGGTCCCGCTGCCCTGGGGGGGCCCGCGGGTGGGGTTTCCCCGGCTTCCCCCTTCCCTTCCGGCGTCCTGATTTCCTTGGGTCCCCCGGGGCCGGCCGGCGTGCGCGCGCCCCCCCCTTTTGGCGCGCGCGCGCGGGCTCTCGAGGTTTTAAAAGGGCCAGTACGCCCATTTTTGGTTTAAGATTGGCAGGTGCCTTTTTAAAACCCTTTTCCCTTTCCCGGGTCACCTTTCCCGGAAATTTTTAGTGCCTACACCCTTTAGAGAAAGCTTCTAGTGTCTCGTTGCTGTCTTCCCTTTTTGGTACCAAACCCCTTTTCGCTCCTTTTTCCCTGACCACGAACCTTTGCCGCCTGTCCGGCCCTTTTTTCCCTGTCCCCGACCCCGCCTAGGGCCTCCGTTTCTGTACCACGCACTGCCGGGGCTCCCACCGCAAGAAGTCAGGGCCGGGGGACGCCCCCGGGTAGTTCTCCGCCGCGGGAAAGCCCAAACCCCGCTTTGCGGGGGGCCCTTGGGGAAAAACCCGGGTTTCCCAAATTAGTTTTCCGGGCCCCCTGGTACGGCTTACACCATCGTTTTGCCGGTGGCCCAGCGGTTTCCCTACCTGCATTGGGTTACAGTAAAGCCCGGGGCCGGGAAATCCGCCAAGGTATTTTCCCCGGTGACCCGGATTCACGGCATAGTGGTCAGGCGTCTCACCCAAAAACTTAGCGAAAAAGCCCGGGCAGCTAAACCCAAGTTGTCCGCCATGATGCAGCAATCCTGGCAAACCCAAAAACAACCCCCGACCCCTCCTCCTGTGGCGACCCCCCAGCCCCCGGGACTTCTCGGCGGGTTTTCCATTTCCCTGACAATTTTGACGGGGACTCCAAAACTTTTCCCGGGGGAAATTTTTTTTACCCAGTGCTGTTTGCACGTTGAGTTGATGGCCGGTAAATTTTCCCACTAAAACGTTCCAAGGTGGCCTTGTGGTCAGTCTGCTGTCCGGGGGGGCTCTAGTTTGGGGCCCAAAACCTTCGGGGAAAGGGGGCGATGGGTTTAACGAGGGGACCTTCAGATTTTCCCTCTTGAGTTCCGCTTTTGTCTTTGAAGAGCCGGCCCCGGGCTTTCCCCCGGCGAGAACGTCTACTGAACCTTCGGCCAGGGTGACTCCTCTGTCGGCAAATACGCAGTTCTTTTCCGGACCCTGGGTCGGGGGGGGCCCGGGAACGACGCCGCCCTATGTGCCATTTTTAAAAAAGGGGGCCTGTCCGGCAGAGTTAAGGAGCCCTAGCGGCTAGAGGATCCCGTCCTCTTAAGCAAAATGGTCCACCTAGCCACTGGTTTTTTGGGTTCGCTTCCCCAAGCGAAAAGGGGAAAATACCCGGGAAAAACCGTGATCTCGCCCGCCCACCCCTTTTTGCCTCGCCGGGCCCCCCTGGTTTTCCCAAAAAAGACCCCCAGCTGCCGTTTTCCCTTTTTCCCTTTTCCCATTTGAAGAACCCATCCCAGGTGGCCGGGCAAAATCTTTTTCCAAACGGGAGCTCCCCCGCGGTGGGCAGGGGAAAATTGTCCCCTTTACTGTGCCACCCCGGGATCATTTCCCGAAATTGGTTGCCCGCTTCGCCCACAGCGGCAGGGAAAACGCCCCCCAACCCTGGGGGCTTTGTCGGGAGGCACCCCTGGGTGTGTCATTTCCTCTCCACGTTTTACATGGAGGTTGAGGTTTCTTGGGGTTTCCCGGGCTCGCTTTTGGGGTGCCCGCCTTTCTGACTTGGATCCGCCGGGAATTTTATTCTTGCCGCCCTGGTGTCCCGTACCCCTTCCGGTGACCGTCTGGAAAAGGGCCCCCTGGTGATATCCTCCGTGAGTGGCGAGCTATTAGGAGGCCATTCGGTACAGGGACCAAGCCGTTGTTTCCCCGCGGGGGGGCCCTTTTACAAAAGGAGGGGATCCCCCCTTTTTAAGTCCCCGCTTTTCCTCTTGGGTCTTCCGTGGCTACAGTTTCCTCCCCCAAAACCCTCGTTTGGGAAAAAAACCGGGGAGATTCTACGCGGGGCCCCGACTGCCAGAATCGCTGCTCTCGGGTTCCGCGGCCCCCCCCCGGGCCATTCCACCTCAAAAAAGTCTTACAGGTCCCTGCCAGGCCTTCCCGCTGAAAAACGGGATACGGGGGGACGTTTTTTGGGAGAAACGGGCCGAATCTTTTCCCTCCCCCACCGTCCCTAGGGCTGTCCCATTGACCCCCTTCCTGGGCCCAAAAGTCCTCCTCGGGGTAGGGTTTACCGTTGCCCAGCCCGGGGAAACTCAGGCCATGTGGGAAACTTTATCCGTGAAAAACCGGGCAAAAGGGTTTTTATACGCAATTTCCCCCATCACCCGGGGGACCCGGGGTTTTTTTCTTCATACAGAAAAAGGGGATGGTTTTTCCCCGTCCCTGCATCGACTCCCGGGGGGGCCTAAAACCGATTCCCGGAAAAACCGGTCCCCGCTCCCACTAATTAGGGAAAACTTTTTGCCCGTCTTAAAGGACCCAAGGTCTTCCCCAAAAACTGGACCTGCGCGGGGCTTACAATCTCTTCAGGATCCGTGAGGGGGGAATGAGGGGAAAAGACGGGGGTCAATCCCCGCGACGGCCTTTTTTTAAATTCCCCTTGGTGATCCCATTCGGTCTGGGGGCAATCCCCCCGCGGTCTTTCGGAGTTCGTAAACGACATCTTCAGGGCCCTGCTCTACAGGGTGTGTCATCGTTTTATCTGGACGACTTTTGGGTTTTCCCCCCTTTGCCTCCGGCCCCACTTTTCTCGGTGCGCCAGGTCCTGCAACCCCCTTCGCAGCAACCGCCTGTACGCCCAATTTAGGGGAAGTGCTTGTTTTCCACCCCCCGTCTGCCTTTCCTCGGTTACATTGTCTCCGACCGGGGCCCTTTGAAAATGGACCCCACCAAGCTGTCGGCTATCTTGCAAGGGGCCACAAACCTGTTGGACTTCGGCCTTTTAAAACCTTTTTTTGGGGCCTTTGCCAATTATTATCGACAGTTTTTTATCCCACTTCTCTAAGGGTTTGGCTCCAATTGTGGCCTCACCAGGAAGAAGGCCCCAAACCCAAATGTTGGCCACCGCGGGCCCAAAGAGGGCCTTTTTCGGATTTGGGAAATCGGCCTTTGCTTCCGCACCTATTCTGTACTCCCTGATCCCGAGAAGCCTTTCTTTCTGGAGGTGGATGGGCCCCTTCGGTGGGGGCCGGAGCTGGGTTTTTTCTCAAAAGGGGCCCCCGGGGAGAATGTCACCTGCGGGTTTTTTTCTCCAAGACCTTTTCGTCGGGAGAGAGGGGAAATATGCTTTGGGGACCGAGAATTGTCGCTATCAGATGGCCCCGGGGAAAAGGGGGCCCGGATCTTTGGAGGGGCTCGTCATCCTTTCGGGGGTGAATACTGATTTACAAAAATTTTTTCTGTACCCCCAGTTTGGCCCCCGGGCCCCAAAACCTCGGGCAAGGGACGGTGGTTTCTTTTTTTTTTCCCGATTTGTTCCGGGGTCCATTTTGCCCAGCCCAGAAGAACTTTAGGGTGTGCTCTCTCTGCGCATCCGACGTCAAGGGGGAGGAGCCGCAAACTTCCAAAAACATCATTCCTCCCGGCACCTGATCCCAGCAGCACCTGTCCTCCCTTTGGCAGGGTACCTCCCGGAAGAAATTTGTTGGCCATCGGGTGCCCCAAGAAAAAACCTGTTTGGGGACAATGCCCCTTGTTGGCAGGAATCCGGGGGCCCCTAGATCGTTTTCCCGTTGATCTCTGGTTCTACTGGTTTGGCCCGGGGTGGCCCAAAAATATTAAGAAAATTCGTGGATGCCTGTGCTACTTGTGCCCGGAAAAAGGTACCCCCCCACAGTCCTTCCCGGGTGGGTGCGACCCTGCCTACGCCCAGTATTCCATGGGCCCATGTGCCGGGTGGATTTCTCACCGACCTTCCATCCTCTTCGGGGGCAACACCGGGGATCTGGGTCGTTTCGGGGTTGGTTTTGAAGGGGGTCGCACTTGTCCCACTGGGCCGGGGTTTCCTTCCCCCAAAAAGTCTTGCCCCCCTGTTCTTTACTAATCTTCCCCCATGCACGGGGTGCCCCCGGGGCCCCGTTTTTGGGTCGTGGGGGGCAAATTCGTGTTCCCGTTCTGGCGCGCACTCTTCTTTCCCGATTTGGGTTTTTTAAATTAGGGTTTCCCCTTCGTTTTAACCTTCCCGCAATTTAAAGGCCCGGTAGAGAGGTCAAACCCGGGTTTTTGGGCAGTTACTTTTTCGTCACTTTGTTTCTGCTCGCCAGGTGATTTGGTCCCACCTCCCTTTCCCGGGGGCCCAATTTTTTTTATAATTTTACTGGATTTGGGTCCTCAGGGGCATCTCCCCTTTTTTTTGTATTTGGTCGGGGATCCCCGCCCTCCTCTCCCTTGGGCCCCCCCCCCTCGAGGTTCCCTCTGTAGAGGGTTGGTCTGACCTTTCTGGCATATGGGGGAATTTGTAGTCCCGCAAAAGGGGCTTTTCCCCCCGTATGAAGGGGGAGGCGGGCAGGAAGAGGAGACCAGCCCAAACCTTTTTTCCCCCGGAGACAAAATATGGCTGTCCCCCAAATATGTCAGGTTTAAAAATTTTCCCCCGTTACAAGTTGGCCCCCCCTTCCCAGGTCCCTTTTAAATCCGAGCCGTATTATCCTTTTTGGGATATTTAAACTCAAACTCTCTTTCCCCCCAGGGGGATCCCTAATTCTTTCCCTGATCCCCCCTAAAGCCCGTCGGGGTTGAAAACCCCTTCTCCGAAAAGTTTTCCCTCCCTCTCCTGGTCCGTAGCCTCCAACATATTTGGGTTTAAAGGGGATCTTGGGCTATGGGTTTGTTAGGGGGGAAACGGCAATTCTTGGGGGATTGGGGGGGATTCGGTCCGGGGGGAGAGATCTTGGGGGGTTTAGGGAAAAAACCTGGACCCCGGTCTCGTTTTTGGGCCTTCCTCCGAACCAGAAGAAGGGGGGGCCTAGGGGGTGGGGGGGGGGGTAAATGTCAGGGTGGTCCCGCAGCCCCCCGCCCCGGGTGCGGGGGGCAATCGTTTTTGTCACCCGCGGGTCCCCGCTTTTCCCCTGCCGGGCCCGCGGGGGGGTCCCGGCTTCCCCCTTACCTTCCGGCGTCCCGGTCCTCTCGTTTCCCCCGGGGCCCGGGCCCGGCGGGGGCGCGCGCCCGCCCCCTTTGGGGGCCCGGCGCGCCGGGGTCTCGAGGTTTTTAAAGGGGGCCCGTTCGGGCCCCTTAAATTTGGGTAAGATTGGAAAGGGGACCCTATTTTTTCCCTCTTCCCTTTCCCGGGGCCCCCCTTTGCCCCGATCTTTAGTGCCGTACAGCCTTTAGAGAAGCTTCTTTGTGCCTCGTTTTCTGTCTACCGTTTTTACCGAACCTCTACGCTTCCCGTTTTTTCCCGACCACGAACCCTTTTCCGCCTGTCCTGGACCTCTTGCCTGTCCCCGATCGCCTACGCCTCCGATTTTGTACCACGCACTTCCTTGGGGCCACCGAAAACAAGTCACGCCCCGTGGGGGCGACCCGGTAGTTTCTCCGCCGCAGCAAAATCCCTCCCCCTTTTTGGGGGGGTCTGGTGAAAAAACCCGGGTTTTTACTTAGATTCCCTCCCCCGGTAGGTTAACCTTTGCTTGCGGGGGGTCCAGCGGGTCCCTTTCCTGCATTTTGTTCAGCCCTTTGTGGGGGGGGGGGGGGGGAAAAGGGGGGGTGAAATTTGGGGGGGGGGGGCGGGTGGGGGGGAGGGTTTGGGGGGGGGGGGGGGGGGGGTTTGGGGGGGGGGGGGGGGGGGGGTGGGGGGGGGGGGAACGGGGGGGGGGGGGGGGGGGGGGGGGGGTGGGGGGGGGGGGGGGGAGGGGGGGGTTTTGGGGGGGGGGGGGGGGGGGGGTGGGGTTTGGGGGGGGGGGGGGTTTTCCTTTTAAATTTGGGGGGGGGGCGGGTGGGGGGGGGGGGGGAGAAAAGGGGGGGGGGGGGGGGGGGGGGGGGGGTGGGGGGGGGGGGTGGGGGGGGGGGGTTTGGGGGGGGGGTTTTTTGGGGGGGGGGGGGGGGGGGGGGGGGGGGCGGGGGGGGAAGGGGGGGGGGGGGGGGGGTCGGGGGGGGGGGGGGGGGGGGGAAGGGGGAATTTTGGGGGGGGGTAATTGGGGGGGGGGTTGGGGGGGGGGGGGGGGGGGGGCCCCCCCGGGGGGGGGGGGGGGGGGGGGGGGAAAAAAAGGGGGGGGGGGGGGGGGGGGGGGGGTGGGGGGGTTCTTTTGCCGGGGGGGGGGGGGGGGGTTTTTTTTTTAAGGGGGGGGGGAGAGGGGGGAGGGGGGGGGGGGGGGGAATGGGGGGGGAGGGTGGGGGGGGGGGGGGGGGGGGGGGCCGGGGGGGGGGGGGGGGTTGGGGGGGGGGGGGGGGTTTGGGGGGGGGGGGGGGGGGGGGGGGGGGGGGGGGGGGGTTTTTTTGAACCCCCGGAAAAGGGGGGTTTGGGGGGGGGGGGGGGGGGGGTTTCAAAATTTTGTTTGAAGACCACCCCGGGTTTAAAAATCCCTTTTTGGGGGGCCATCCCAAAAACCCCATTGTTAAAAAAATTTAAAAGGGCCCCCTTGGTAAAATAACAGGGACCAAGAATTAAAGCCCTAAAAAAAATTATTTAAGGGGCAAATATGGGGTTATTTTTCCCACCCTTTTGAAGCCTTTTTTGGGAAAAAGGGGGGAAACCTTTTTTTTTTTCCAAGGGTTAAAATGAAGGTTCACTTGGGGGTAAATGTGGCCCGGGGCCGGGGCCCACATAAAAAAAAAGTTTTAACATTGGGGGGACCAAAAAACTTTTTAAAAGAATTTTCTTTTTGGGCCCTTCCCCCTGTTTTAATTTCAAAAAAAACCCCAAATTTTTACTGGGGGTTTTTTTTTTAATCCCAATTCCTGCGGGGGGGGCCTGGGGGTTTTTAAAAAAGAAAATTTTTTGGGGAAATGGTTTAAAATTTTTTCAATTTGAAAATTAAATTTTTTCCTTTCTTTGAAACCCAAAAAAAAAAACCTTTTTGCTTTTAAATTCCTTGGGTTTAAAATTAGGAAAAAAGGGGAGCAAAAATTTCCTGTTTCCAAGGTTAAAAAAATTAGGGGGGCCGGCTCAAAAGGTTGACCCAAAAGAAAACAAATTCTCCAAAATTTCCCGAACCTTGAAAATTTGGAATTTTTGGGGTTTTTTTCCCCCTTATTTCAAAACTTTTTCCGGTTTCAAAATTTCCTTTTCCAAATTTTTAAAAAAAGGGGGCCTGGTTTTTTCCGAAAAGGAAAACCGCCAAATTCTTCAAAAATTTAAAAAAACCAAAATTAACAGGATTTAAAAAAAAACCCTTTTGGAGGGCTCTGCTGGCTTTATGTAAGAAGTATCTACTGAGGATAACGGAAACTCCTGTGTATGGCGGCGACACTGGTAAAAATGTATAAGCCCCTTAAAAGGGGGTTTAAAAAGGGGGAAATTTTTTATTTTGGATTGGGGGGGGCTTTAGCATCAATTTTATCCCTCCGGTAATGGGTTTTTTGTGCTAATTTTTTTTTTCTTTCCGTTTTTTGTAGGAAACTGTTTTAATATTTATACTGGGGAGTTCTTGTTAGCCAGAGGTTCAGAAGAGAAAGGTTTAGGGGTTCTGATTTCTGACAGCTTCAGAATGAGTCAGCAGTGGCACCAGATAGGAGATGAAGCAAGTCGACTGTTTAACTATTACTGTAGAGCAGAAAGAAGAGATTTTTGAACCCCTTCTTAAAAAACTTAGCAAGACCAGATCTAGAATACAGGTTCAATTATAGAAACCTTGCTTACAAAAATACTTTGTCAAAATTTACAGTTGAGTACAAATTTTTTTGACCCTTTTCCCATTTTAAAGGGGTTTTGCCACGATTCATTTCATACCCTTTTGATCCCGCTCTTCAGCTCTGTGTGGTCAGGAAAGGGGGGGGTGGTGATTTGTTTGAATTACATAACGTGCCCAAACAGGATGAAAATACCGGGCCCTTTTTCTCTCCCAGTCAGGGGAAAGGTCTGTTTATTTTCGAAAGGGACAAGTAGTACACTGTAGCCTAGAGTAATGCTTTTTACCCTTTACACAAGGGGCCTGGGTTCAAATCCCTGCAAGGGAAACCCAAAACCCTGGATTTTTTTTTCTTTATCAAAACACTATAATCATTGGGGGTTTTTTTTTTAATTTATTTGCAATGTTTTACTTATTAATAAGGAGGACAGAGGAACGGGAGTAGAGTGACAGCACCTGGGGTTTGAACACTCAGTAGCTGCCTGAGAGGGAGGTTATGTCTGGGCATGTGTAACCATGCCTGAGGAGCTCTCAGCCCTGGTCGTATCCCCTGGAGAAGAGCTGTAAACAATGGATCACTAAAGGAGCAGCTAAAGCAAAAAAGGTGCATTTTTAATAAGGATGAATGGTGAAAATGTTTATTATTTAATTTGCAAGCTTCTCACGTCAATTTTACTTCGTGGCAAAACCCCTTTAACGTTGGCAGCCCCATAGATCAGGAAGGAAGTCATGTGTGACGAGCTAGTTTGGTAGGTGTATACGGTGTTCAATAGGCTGTCTGCAAACATATCCCTTGTTGCTGTCATGGGTAGAGATGAGCGATTTTCTCAAAAATTAGATCCGGACGATTCACCAAATCTTCCGGAAAAATTTGGTTCATTCAGAATTAATTTGCCATGACTCGCATTAAATACAGTTATTTCCTGGCTGCACAGAGCCTGTAGGGTGTTGTAGAATATTGTGTCATGCAGAAATATGCATAAGGAGCGTGGTTTGGTCTTAATACAATGCTGTGTTTTAGTATAACATGCAGATGACAGGCCCTGGTACTAGAATCGGTCACACTTCACTTCTCTGGGCAGTTACGGAGTCAAAACTGACCAAATAACTGAAGCGGGAACGCAGCCTGACAAGGTCAAGTCAGCGCCAGCTGGAAAGAACCGAGCTGAGGGCCAAGATCCCACTATAGTGTCAAAGAGCGCACTCCTTTTACACCGTCATCAGATGATTCCACAGATTGTGACAGAACCTGTTCTGTTAAACGCTGATACACCCTCTCCACCCCCGAATGAGTAGAGAGGGTGTCGGCAGTAATTTTGCGTTGACGTCTCTGATCATTTTGCCCTTCCTTTCATCCATCAGTGTCCGCTTTCAATCGGTCAATAATCCATTAGTATTGCTAAAGCCTAAAACAAACAGTAGTTGATCCAAAACAGAGATGACCAGTAAATGGGATATTTGCATGTCTTCTGTGTTCCCTACAGACTGAACTGGATGGATTTCAGATGTGTGAAGGGCAGAAATACACACACTGGATTTGACACAGAGTTCCCCACAATGAAAAAATAACTCTTTGCAACAGTTTGCAATATCCCAAAATAAAAAACGTGTTTCGGGAAAGGGGTATATGAACACAACACACTGTGTAGTTAAAAGGTATTTCACCCTAGAAAACTCTAAAACGGAATTTTTTTGCAATTAGTGCTGTAAGAGAGATGTTGTGCATACGGACACAGTGACACGTGGCAGAATTTAAAGGGCTGCCCTATTTATAGGGCTGTGAATAAGAAGCCGCTGGCTGTGACTGGCTGCTGTCTGCCGGTCATTGGTTGTCCTTTATTCCCCCCACAGTTCTTTGCCCCCTTCAAACCCATGTGCTGCGGCCCCCTTTTAGCTTCGTTACCACGAATCGCCATGAACTTCGGCTTCGTTCAGAATCAAATTTTTCCTGAAATTCGAAACTAATTCCACTTCGTTAGATTCGATTCACCCATCCCCAGTGAAGGTGTATCTGAAACTATGCGGTTTGGACGGGGGCGGGTGTGTGGTGAATGTATCGTGAGTGAACAAATGGCGGCATTGTTAATAAGCGACGCTGAAACTGTGGCGCACCATATGTCGTTGATGTGAGAGGTGAACGTCAGCTATGAAGGTTTGCAAGGTAGACCGACATGCTACAGTGAAGCAGTTTAAGGGGCTACCAGACATCTGTCTGCAAAAACGTTTTCATCTAACACAAATATCAGTGGCACCTAAAGGCTAAGTAAAAAACCCCAAGGTATATAGGAATTTTGGAAATGTATTATGCTAAGGAAAATATGAAAACCGGGTCTTAGTTTACGTATTTGATCAAAGGGTTTTATTAAGCTAGGGACTCACCTGCTCTGGTTTCCCCTTTGACTTTTGGGAGGAGTTTTAATTTAAAATCTTTGATCAAATACTGTAAACTAAGAGTTCCCAGGTTTTTCATATTTTCCTTAGCAGTAATGCATTTTCCAATATTCCTATTACTTGAGGTTTTACTTAGTTTTTAGTGTTCAACTGATATTTGTGTTAGATGTATGCTATTGCCTTTCAGTGTGCACCTATGCTTGCGTTTTTTAGAGTATATTTTAGATGTGCACAGCCTCATTACGTTTTGCAACAACAGTTTAGTGAACCTTATTGGACAGAAAAAACCAGTTCTATATACCCTATATATCACAGAGCTCAGCTTCTCTCCTCTATCATATAACCCTATATATCAGAGAGCTCAGCTTCACTCCTCTATCATATAACCCAATATATCACAGAGCTCAATTCCTTCCTCTATCATATAACCCTATATATCAAAAGAGCTCCCGCTTCTCTCCTCTATCATATAACCCTATATATCACAGAGTCAGCTTCTCCCTTTATCATATAACCCTATATATCAAAAGAGCTTTAGCTTCTCCTCTATCATTTTAATCCTATATATCACAGAGCTCAGCTTCTCTCCTCTATTTATAAAAACCCTATATATTTACAGAGCTCAGCTTCTCTCCCTCTATCATATAATCCTATTTATTTACAGAGCTCAGCTTCTCTCCCTCTTCATATTAATCCTATTTATCACAGAGCTCAGCTTTTCTCCCTCTATCATATTTAAACCCTATATATCACAGAGCTCAGCTCCTCTATCATATAACCCTAATATCACAGAGCTCAGTCCTCTATATTAACCCCATATATCACAGAGCTCAGCTCCTCTATCATATAAAACCCTATATGTCACAGAGCTCAGCTTCTTTCCTCTATCATATAACCCTATTGTCAAAAGAGCTCAGCTCCTCCCATCATAATAACCCTAAATATCACAGAGCTCAGCTCCTCTCTCATATAATCCTATTATAAACACAAGCTCAGCTTCTCTCCGCCTTTCATATTTAAACCCCTTTTGTCACAGAGCTCAGCTTCTCTCTCTCTATCATATAACCCTATATATCACAGAGGCTCAGCTTCTTCTCCTCTATCATATAACCCTATTTTATCACAAAAGCTCACCTTCTCTCCCACTAAAATATAACCCTATATATCACAGAGCTCAGCTTTCTCTCCTCTATCATATAACCCTATATTCACACAGCTCAGCTCCTCTCTTTTCCATCAGAGTGAA
>JAODAL010064671.1:0-18603 GCA_025379985.1 Phyllomedusa bahiana
TAGTGTAAATTTCAAGAAAAAACCCAAAAGAAAAATGGAGAGCAAACCCAAATTTTCCCCCAAAAGGGTAAATATTTCCCAATTCTGTGCATCGCCCAGTCAACGGTTGTTTTAAACCTTGGAAAAACACCAACAAGATGCCCGGAAAAGAAGAATTTTCGAAGGGGAGCACCAGATGGAATTTTAAAAACCCGGGAAATCTTTATTCCCTAAGGGGGTCAAAATGCAACGTTTCAAACCCCTACACTGTGGCCTTTTTCAAGCTTGGGGGCCCTTTTACTGCTTGAGAAAGGCCACAAATTAATTTGGGTGAAAAGTTGCTTTTTGTAAATCCTTATGGAATAAAGATTCCTGGGTTTTTAAACCCTTTTGGTGCTGGGGCCCTTTTTGGGAAATTTTTCTATTCCTTGGGTAGTGTAAAATTTTTAAGGGCATTCAAGAAATAACCTACACTTCCTACTGAACTTGCACGTTATTCTCTCAAACTACCTAGCACCATCCATTGGTAATAGACACACAAAAGAAAACCCTTTTGTTTTCAATTTAGGAGCCACCCCGCACCAAAATATGTTCTCTCATTAATAATCCCCCAAAACACCAAACGCCCCTCTATTGGTTTTTTGGTCTGGAAAATAAAAAAAAAAATAGTTATCAAAATTAAGGAAACAACGCTAAAACCACTTTTTTCAGTATTATAATTTTTTTTAAAGTATCTTTTACTTTCAATATATATATATAAATTATTTATATAATAAATAAAACCCTAGATAATAGGTTAAAATTTTCATAAATTTTAATAAAATAAAATATTTTTGTTTTTGAATACAATTTAAAAAACAGTTTATTTAGTTTTAAACCCTTTTTTTTAAAGGGGGTTTTTTCCACGAAGTAAAATTTTAGTGGGAACTTGCAATGAAATAATAAACATTTTCACCATTCCCTTATTATTAAAAATTTTTGCACCGGGTTTTTTTTTTTTTAAAACTGCTCCCCTTTTGTTATCCATTGGTTTTTCAGCCGTCTCCAAGGGGGCACGACCAAGGGTTTTTAGCTCCTCAATTCCCGGTCACCATGCTAAATATCACTTTTTCTTCTCAGGGAGAGACGAGTGTTTAAAACCCCAGGTGCTGTCACTCTACTCCCCTCCCCCTTGGGGTCCCCTTTTTAATTAGTCAAACATGCAAATAATTTAAAAAAGAAACCTCCCAAAGAGGTCTGTGGGATTTTAAAAAAAGAAAAAAACAAAAAACAGGGGGTTTTGTTTTCCCGCAAGGGGTTTGAACCCAAGGGACCCTTGTACTGTGAAGCCAAAAACCTTTTCCCCTTTAGTTTCTTTACAATGTTTAAAAAAAAAAAAGAGTTTTTTTACAGAGAGAGGAAAAAGGCCCCGGTGAAGTCATCCTGCGGGGTCACATGGAAAAGGGAATTTTAAAAAAATTTAAAACACGCCCCTTTCCCATTAAAACAGGGGCTGAAGAGCTGGATACAGGGGGTAAAGAAAAGAAAATCTTGGCAAAACCCCTTTAAGCATGAGAAAGATGTTGCCCAAACCCCTCAGATTGGGGGATCTTTTCCCCCCACCTTTTCCCCCATTTTGGAAAAGAAAACGAAACAACAAAAAGCAATCACAACTGCAATGAAAACAGAAATGAGGGGATTTACTTCACACTCAGAAAAAATCACTAAAGCTCTTCCTCAAGGATTGTGAGTTTGACCAAGTTCAGGCACATTTCCTAAGTTACATACTACAGAAATGGTCCTTAAAAGTATGGTCTTAACAGTCCACACTCTGCAATGCCGGTCTGGGCGTGTGAGTGAGTTTCTTATATTGTGGCGAGAGACTTAACCGCAATGTGCTTTCTCAAGAATTTCAATTTTTATAATGTATTTAGGAAGTAAATGAGAGTCCTCGGATGTGTGCAGGAGAATTGCCTTCCAATTAGATGTAATTACTATGTATCTGAACATACATGTAACTCCTGGAGACGCTGGAGATAATTTGCATAAAATACACTTACTAACCAATGGCAGAGCCTATCTGATCTATCTTCTCAGTGTAGGGGCGGAGCAAAGCCAGACCCGGATGTTCGGAGAAGCTCAACACTGAGAAGGCAGGACAGGGCGGCTCGGACCTGCAGCGGCGCAGTCTATAATAGGTTCGGATCCCGCACCTTATGTATTAGCACTATAGTTGGGATCTGTGCAGCTCCCGCCCCTCTCTAGTCACGTGACTGAGGTTGCGCATCCTGTTCATGTAGCCGAGGGGGTAGGGAGACCGGGTCACAGCCACAGGGAGGAGGGAGGTGTGAACCCTTTCCACAGGCATCAGGACCATATACACTGGAATAGTGCTCCGCTGTCCTGGGGAGATTGTCCAATGCCCCAAACATATTATAGTTCATTTAAATCTCTTAATGACCAACAAAAGATAAAGGTGCAGATTATCCTACATGTATTTTTGTATGTATGTTCTTCTATGGCGTGGGTGAGCACAGCAGTCTAAACATGGGGTCTGTTCTTATAATCTTATTTAAAAAAATAAAGTACTCCCTTATTTAACGCTTTATTGACCAAGTAATAGATAAAAAGGTGCAATTTATCCTTCCTGTTTGGTTTTTTTGGTCGTTATGTATGTGTGCACACCAGTCTAATAGTGGAGGATGTTTTAATTATCTTAGTACTCAACTTTTTAACCCCTTAATGGACAAGCAATAGATAAAAGGTGCAACCTGTCCTATATAAGGTGTTTCTGCTTTGGTTGTCTAGATGGTGTAGTGTGACGTGTGTGCATGCCAGACCAATAGTGGAGCCTGTCCTTATTATCCTAGTAAAAAATAAAATGTACTCACTTTTTTAACCTCTAAAGTCCAAGCAATTTATTTTCGATGTTGTCCACCATCTCATTAACCCCTTAAGGACCTTGCGGTTTTTTGCACAGTTTCTGTTATACTTTGGTATCATAAAAAAAATCCAAACATTTTCTATTTCTATATTTGTGTGGAGCCGTTTTCTGCGACCAATAAATTTTTTGTACTAACACTTATAGGCTTGAGTGAGGGTGTATTTTTTGTGGGCTGAAGTGTACTTTTTATTGCTAGCAGTTTGGAATTCATGTGACTTGTTTGATCACTTTTATTCGAATTTTTAGTGGACGTGAAATGACCAATAAAAACGCAATTTTGGCGTTTGGAATTTCTTTTCTTCTACGGTGTTCAGCATACAGGATAAATGATGTTAGGTTTTAATAGATTGGATTTGTTCAGATGTGTCAATACTAAATATGTGTAACTTTTTTTATTTGTAAAATGGCAAAAGGGGGCGATTTAAACTTTTAATATACATTTATTTCACACTTTTAATTTTTTTTTTTACTTTAACATCAAGCCCCCCTAGGATGCTTCTCCACTATGGGGCGAGGTCATTTATACAGTCTAATGCATTGTATAGACCAGTGATGGTGAACCTTTTTGAGACCGAGTGCCCAAACTGCAATAAAAAAAACCTTATTTATCACAAAGTGCCGACACAGCAATTTAACCTGAATACTGCGGTTCTGAATATGTGGAAATGTCGGCGCAAAGCAGGGAGGTGATGTCAGGAGGTAGGGCCGCAGCACAGTTAATATGAGGCATGTGACAGCCGCTCATTCTTCGTACTGACAGGGCTGCACGGTAGTCCCCGGCGCCGCCGCTATACGCCGCCGCCGCCGATCGTTAGGGTCCTAAGCCGCTACCAGTCGCTAAGCTATCGGCTTAGCGGCTTAGGACCTTGGCGACGGCAGCGGTGGCGGGACTAACTGTATGTGCGTCCGCCGGACCACATACAGTTAGATGCTTCAGCGGAGCAGAGAGCTCCGCGGAGTAATCTGTGGCCGCACAGGATGTGGCACAGCCCAGGGGCGGCTGCGGTCATCACGCTGCCCGCTGCGCGGCCTGGTGACGTCACGCCGCCGAAGAAAAGACCGGGAGCGCCGACAGCGACAGCGACAGCGGCGGGGAGCGAGGTCAGGTAAGTGCTGTCAGGGTATTACTTTTAATTAGCGCTATTCATGCTGGGGGTCTATTATCTACAGTTTTATGTGCAGGGAGGGGGGCTGTTATCTATTGTTTATATGTGCAGGAGGGGGGGCTGTTATCTATTGTTATATGTGCAGGGAGGGGGGCTGTTATCTATTGTTATATGTGTAGGGAGGGGGGTTATCTATTGTTATATGTGTAGGGAGGGGGGCTGTTATCTATTGTTTATATGTGCAGGGAGGGGGGCTGTTATCTATTGTTATATGTGGCAGGGAGAGGGGCTATTATCTATTGTTATATGTGCAGGGAGGGGGGGCTGTTATCTATTGTTATATGTACAGGGAGGGGCTATTATCTATTGTTATATGTGCCGGGGGGGGGCTGTTATCTATTGTTATATGTACAGGGAGGGGCTATTATCTATTGTTATATGTGCAGGGAGTTATCTATTGTTATATGTGCAGGGAGGGGGGCTATTATCTATTGTTATATGTGCAGGGAGGGGGCTATTATCTACTTATATATACGTGCAGGGAGGAGCTATAATCTACCTACATATGTGCTGTGAGGCCTATAAGCTACCTAAATATACACGTGCTGTGGGGCCTATAAGCTATCTATATACCTGCTGTGGGGGTCTATAAGCTATCTATATACCTGCTGGGGGACCTAAACCTGCCTATATACCTGCTGGGGGACCTAAACCTGCCTATATACCTGCTGTGTGACCCATAACCTGTCTATATACCTGCTGGGGGACCCATAACCTGCCTAAATACCTGCTGGGGGACCTTTAACATGCCCATATACCTGCTGGGGGACCTATAACCTCCCTATATACCTGCTGGGGACCTAAACCTGGCTATATACCTGCTGGGGGACCTAAACCTGGCTATATACCTGCTGGGGGGACCTAAACCTGGCTATATACCTGCTGGGGGACCTAAACCTGGCTATATACCTGCTGGGGGACCTAAACCTGGCTATGTACCTGCTGGGGACCTAAACCGTGCTATATACCTGCTGGGGGACCTAAACCTGGCTATATACCTGCTGGGGGACCTAAACCTGGCTATATACCTGCTGGGGGAACTAAACCTGGCTATATACCTGCTGGGGGACCTAAACCTGCCTATATACCTACTGGGGGACCTAAACCTGCCTATATACCTACTGGGGATCCATAACTTGCCTATATACCTACTGGGGGATCCATAACCTGCCTATATACCTGCTGGGGGACATATAAACTCCACACCTACCTACTGGGAGAGATATACAGTATATAACCACCAACTAGAGCACGTATAAATAACTGTGGGACCCTTTTACCTTCACTGGGGATCACATAATTTACTGCGTGTGAAGTCGCTAACAGTCGTTAAGCCGGTTGTTAAGGCCTCAGCTCAAGTCAGTTGATAAGAGTTAGCAATCGACTCCGCGGACTCCAGTCGGTTGTTAAGCCAGTTGTTAAGGCCTCAAGTCGATTGTTAAGACCTTAGCAATCGACTCCGGGGACTACTGCAGGGCCGACTGGGAATAAAAATCAGCCCTGGCACTAAGCCCCCAGCAGCCCACATACAATATCCGCTTACAAAATGTCCCTTGTTCTCGCACCTCGTCACTTTCTAAAATAAACTACACTATAAAGGTGTTTTGACACGGATCACTTTTGGTGCATTTTTATGGGTTTTTGGTGCGTTTTTGTGCAGAATGGCAGAGCAGTTAATGCTGGTCATTTCTGCACAAAAAACCGCATCAAAAATGCACCAAAACCGCTCTGTGTGAGAGCCCCCTAAACACAAGAAAGAAAGAAACAGTGGTGCAGAGAAACCCCTCATCACAGAGTCAGGTGTGCACTTGCTTTACAATCAGGGAGAAGCCCACACTGACACTACATAAGCTCCAACATAACCTACAACCCCACCAATCACATCACCAGTAGTCAGGTCACCATTCACATGAATACAGCACTGACCCAGACACAGAAGTAAAATGACCCCTGACAGCAGGGACTCACAGAGTACTCATCTATGATGGAGTTGTTCTCCTTTTCTTCTCCTTCTGGCCCAAACTCCATGATGTCTTGTCCTGATGAGTTGTACCATTCCATTTCTTTTTCTGTACCAGTAACAGCATGCAGTGTCCTTTCTAGTGGTCACTACTCGTCCCTGTAGAATTTACAACAAATACATCTTTGGCTCCTCTCTTTTCCAGCACTTTCCTATCAATTCCCCAAACAGCGTATGTTAGACCCTAAAAATTAGAAATTAAAAAATGTCAGATAAGTGGCATGTAAATAGGTAGACCCCCATTGGGTAGGTAAACAGGGCCTTCCTCCATTAATTTGGTAGGTAGACAGGGCTTACCCCAGTAACTAGCCAGGTAGCTGGGGCTGCCCCCAGTAACTAGCCAGGTTGCTGGGGGCAGCCCCAGTAACTAGCCAGGTAGCTGGGGCTGCCCCCAGTAACTAGCCAGGTAGCTGGGGCTGCCCCCAGTAACTAGCCAGGTAGCTGGGGCTGCCCCCAGTAACTAGCCAGGTAGCTGGGGCTGCCCCCAGTAACTAGCCAGGTAGCTGGGGCTGCCCCCAGTAATTAGCCAGTTAGCTAGGGCTGCCCCCAGTAACAAGCCAGTTAGCTAGGGCTGCCCTCAGTAATTAGCCAGGTAGGGCCAGTAATTAGCCAGGTAGGGCCAGGGGCAGTAATTAGCCAGGTAGGGCCAGTAAGTAGCCAGGCAGGGCCATTATGTAGGCAAGCAGGGCCAGTATATAGCCAGGCAGGACCAGAATATAGGCAGGCAGGGCCACTATGTAGCCAGGCAGGGCCAGTATATAAGCAGGCAGGGCCACTTATAGGTAGGCAGGGCCAGTATATAGGCAGGCAGGGACAGTATATAGGTAGGAAGGGCCAGTATATAAGTAAGCAGGTCCAGTATATAGGCAGACAGGGCCACTTATAGGTAGGCAGGGCAGTATTTAGGCAGGCAGGGCAGTATATAGCCAGGCAGGGCCATTATATGGGCAGGCAGGGCTTATATATAGGTAGGTAGGGGCAGTATATAGGTAGGCAGGCAGGGCAGTATATAGGTATGCAGGCAGGGCAGTATGGGGCAGTATATAGGTATGCAGGCAGGGCAGTATATAGGTAGGCAGGCAGGGCAGTATATAGCCAGGCAGGGCAGTATGGGGCAGTATATAGGTATGCAGGCAGGGCAGTATATAGCCAGGCAGGGCAGTATTGGGCCGGATATAACCAGGCAGGGCAGTATACAGCCAGGCAGGGCAGTATGGGGCAGTATATAACCAGGCAGGGCAGTCTCGGTCCGGAGCGCCGACGGCAGCAGAGCGCGGGACGCGGAGCAGGCGCGTGATGACGTCATCACATCGCGCACCTGCCCCGCTGCCTCCTGGGAGCTGAACAGACGGGATCAGTAGATCCCAGCTGTTCAGCCTCGGCCGCTGCTTGCACCGCGCGGTGCAGGCGGCCGTGATGGCTGCATGGCTGGGTCGGTGACCCGGCCGTGCACCGTGTGGCGAGGGGGGCCTGTCGGCCCCCTGCCACAGGGGTCCGGTCGCAGGAGAGAAAGGGCCCATCTCCAAAACTAACAATGTATCTCAGAGACTTTGCTAGTGGCCTTACACATCTTGGGGGCCATGCTAGAGGCTCAGGGGCCTTCACAGGGGCTTAGTTTACGGGGCTCAGGGAGGGGGCCCTGGTTACAAATAATAATAAGGGTCTGTGTTCTGTGAGGGAGAGCCCGACCTCCGAGTCACAGCGCAATAGGTTTTCACAGAGAACAGGCACTGAGACCTGTTCTTTCTTTAACACTTACTGTGGGACTGTGACTGGCGCCGGACACTCCTCCCTCTATCCGCGGGCTTTGATGTATCCAAGGCGGGATGTCATGACAATTTAAATCACTGAGACCCACTCACAGAGTAAGAGGAGAGTCCGGTGCCGGTCACAGTCCCGCATTAAGTGTTAAAGAAAGAACAGGTCTCAGTGCCTGTTCTCTGTGAAAACCTATTGCGCTGTTACTCAGAGGCCGGGCCCTCCCTCACAGAACACAGACCCTTATTTTTATTATTAGTTATAGTAAGGCAAGTAAGCGGGCAGCACGGCATACGTGCCAGCAGAGAGGGTTTCAAGTGACACCTCTGGTATGTGTGCCATAAGCTCGCCACCCCTGGTATAGACAATGCATGTGGTTGTACAAATATGGCGGTTGCCTTACTTCCTGCCTGGGGCAGAAAGTAGTGAAACAAAAAGCTTACCGGCGATGGAAGCCTTCAGCAGGCTTCCAGCTACTATGTTAAGCGATCAGGACACATTGATCTTGCCGCTGATGTCCCGATCGGAGAGAGAAACCATTTCCCATTCATTTAGACGCCGCATGGGATGGCGGTGGCTCCATCCTGCACGGTAAACGGCATCTGTTAGCTGCAATTTGCAGCTGACAGCCACCAGCTATGTAGCGGGATTATGGTGCGATCCCGCTACAAAGCTCCTTTGTCAACGTACCCATATAATGCTGTGTCTAAATGCCAGACTGTAAAATACTGTTCGGTTTCTAATTAGAATCTGACCAGTCTTTTACAGTCGGTTTTCGTTTTTGTCACAGTATATCGGACGCCCCCGGGCACAGAACAGTTATATAATCTGCCATTTTCCGGTGGGTTATAAAACATATTCTAAGTTTTTTGTCAGATTTTGGATTTGAAATCCAACTTTAGAAAATCCAAGCAGTATTGACAGTAGTTCGGATATTCTATTGCGGTCTATGGGAATAATTTACAGTCAGATTGCTGCGGACTCTAAATACTTTAAAATCTGACGGTAAACCAGTGGTGTGAAGATATAGCCACAGAGGTTATGCTTTTCAGTCTGCATCTTTAAGGCTGGGTTCACATCTGCATTTACTACGATGCTGTGCTGTTTTTACCATAAGGCCTCGTTCACACGGCTTATTTCAGAACATATTTACATCGGATTGCCGATGGTAAATACGTTCTGAAATCAGTTGAAAATCAGTTGCAAATAAGTGCCACTAAGTGTGGCACGTATTTGTAACTGATTTCCCGACGATTCACCATCTCCATTCATTGTAGGTGGTGAATCCGTCCGTAAATAATTGACAATGCACATTGTTTATTTTCCGTCCGGATGCCGTCGTCAATCCGCGCGGCAATCCGGCACGGAAATAACGCGTCGTGTGAACGACGAGCCGTATTTTCTATTGAAATCAATAGAAAATAGGCTGTTACTTATTTCTGACTGATTTGCCCCGACGGATTGACGATCGTCAATCCGTCGGCAATTCCGCGGACGAAATAAGCCGTGTGAACGAGGCCTAATTGTTGATAGAACTTGCAATGGAGGCTCCAAACAAAATCTCTGACGCAAATGTGAATGAGGCTTAATGCCACCATTTTGGGGGGACATATAATTTATTGATTAGCTTTTATTAACTTAAGAAGGAATGGAAAGAATTCTGACGTTTTTTATTTGCGTTTTAGTTTCACACCTTTCACCATACGGTAAAAATACTGTGATAAAGTTATTCTATGGGTCAGTACCATTGCGGCAATAACAAATTTATATATTCTACTTTTATATTTATTTTTGCACAACAAAAAAACTTTAAAAAAAATGGTGTCTCTTTATTCCAACCATAAAATATTTTTTTTTCTGCTGACAGAGCTCTGCGAGGGCTTGTTTTCTGCAGGATGGATTTTAGTTTTCATTTCTACTATTTTTAATCACTTGCTGTTCTGTTTTAAGCAAGTGGATGGGCAAAAAAATAGCAATATTGGTATTTAAAAAATTTTTTATGCAGTTCAACATGTGAAAAAAGGAATGAGATAGTCTTGTAGTTTGGATCATTACAGATGCAGCAATACCAATTATGCATAGGTTTTTAATTTTTTCCATAGATAGAGATTTTGAAAAGGAAAAAATAGAAACTTTTTTTTTTATTACTTAGATTTTTTCATTATTTTTGTCTTTATTACATTTTAATGCAATACAATGCACTACATAAGTAATGCAGTGTATTATATGAGCAATTAAATTATTGCATGTTGGAAGAGGTGTTCCCATCTCACACTTTGATGGTATATTGATAGGATATGCCATCAGTGTGATATGTGTGGGTCCCAACTTCTGGACCTTCACCCATCTGGGAAACAGGACCCCAAAAGTATCCATTCTGAATTTAGAGTCAGTCATGCTTGCGCGTTACTTACCATTCTGAACCAAAGACTTCTGCCGCCTGTTGTGAAGATTGGTGCCGGTCCCAGAGTTAGAACCCACGCTTATCATACTTTGATGGCATAACCTATCAATATACCATCAACATGTGAGAATGAGACACCTCTTTAAACATGCAATCGTTTGATTTCTCATATAATACACCACGTTACTAATATAGTGCATCATTTTATGTCGGTCAATTTAAAAATGGCAGACATCCTATTGGGCCCTACTTCTAGCTGGTCCAAAAAGTATATGGAGAAGACAGACCTAAGCCCCTGGCTACCATCAGCTTCTTTGTGAATGCATCACAGGGGTCCCCCCTCCTTCCCAAAACTACTTAAAAACTTGGTCCCCCGGTCGCTGTTGGGGTTTGTCTAGTATACTGCTGTATGGGGCCCAGGTCGAAATGCGAAACCTTTGTTTCACACTATTTGCAAAAATATTGGACTTGTCCTTTTAGTCAAATACCTCACAGGTGGTCTGCAACACTGCTAATTCGCTGCGGAAGGTCCATAGCATGATTGAATCGGCAGACTCATTGGCTGCCTATCTGTCCTGTGGGAGGGCCCGGCGTGGCCTAACGTGAGGGAGAGGGGGAAGACCCGGGGCAGTCTTCTACTATTAAAGCAGCAGTAGGCCTTTTGTCAATAAATAGTGTATGCAGGCCTGTTCTCTGACTTACTTGTGCGATGCAGTGAAAACGGGCCCGGGCCCCCCCCTCTCTGTGTACTTGGGGGATGACAAATTTAAATAAAGGTGGGCATCATGATTTAAAATTGTGACATCATCCGGCTGGCAAAGAAAGCCCGAGCACAGAGGGAGAGTCCCAGCTAGTTATACCGCATTTGCAAAAAGAAATTTTTTTTTAAAGGGGTTTTTCCCCAAATCAGGTTTTGATTCTCTTGTGTTATCATTAGCTTACACTTAAAAACCCAAAAAGGGTGTCTTCCCCCCTGTAGGTGGGTTTCTCTCCGTAAGGTGTCTTCCCAAAAGAAGACGGGTGCCAAAAACTTCTGTGTGTCAGGGGAAAGGGGGGTATCACATTCCCCAGACCTCCTGCAATGGCTTCTGTTTAAAGGCTGTCACCTCCCCCCCAGGTTCTTGTAACCAGAACACCTGCTTGGTCAAAACATTTTTATACATAGCCCTTAAATATTAATAAATAAATTTGCATTGTGTCGTCAGAGTGTTTTATGTGTGTGTTAATGGTTTGGGGGGGAGCGGGGGGTATAAAGGGTTGTTACAGGGGTGGGCGGAGAGGAGGTTTCATATGTGTGTGATATGGGTGGGTGACAGAGTGTATTTATGTGTGCTTTTTTGCAGTGCAGTATTTTTACTGGGCATCATGGGCGTTTCCCCTAGGGCGGCCCCCACGTAGAAATACCCAGAAGGTCCCCCCCAACCATTCAGAATGGGGAGGAGGGGGTGGCTAGAGAGTAGGGAGTTCAGTGGCACACTGTTATATACTGTGGTTTGGGGCAGAATTTGGGGAGGTCCCGAAACGCAGCCAATTTCTTTACACAGTTTAAGGGATGAGGTTTTAAAAAAGTCTCACCGGGTTTTAGTGAAGTGTCGGGTCGGGAATTTTGGGGGGTAGGCCGTCTCAGCACAGCAGTGTAGGGGGTCGGATGGAAAGTTCCAAAATGTTATGCAGCCCCCCCCTCTATGGCCTGTTTTTTTTGCAACACCATGCTGAGATTTGCAAGGTGATCGGGTACATTGTGTGGTGTGTGTGGTGGGGTTTTGTGTGTTGTTTTTGTGTGTGTGTGGTGGCGGTTGTTGTGTGTGTGTGTTTGGGTTTTAAAATTTATATATTATATAAATATACCTCACCGGCCCACTTTATTGGGTCACCTGTAGAAGGGTTTTTGGACCCCCCTTTTGTTAAATGCCTAAATTTTCGTGGATAGATTCAAAAAAGGGTGTGTGCAAACGATGCTCAATTGGTCCCAAAGGGGCCCAAAGAGTGCCAAAAAAATATTCCCAACCATGCCCCCACCACCACCACCCTAAACCCGTTGATACAAGGCAGGATGGATCCAGCTTTCATTTTGTTACGCCAAATTTGCCCCTAACATCCGAAGTCGCAGAGAAATCAAAAATCATCAGCCAGGCACGTTTCCTTTCCCCTATGTCCAATTTCGAAAGAGCTTGGGCAAATTGGGGGCCTCAGTTTCCCTGTTCTTTGCTGAAAGGGTGGCACCCCGGGGTTTGGGCTTTGCTGCTGTGGGCCTCTGCCTCAAAGTTCGCTGTACTTGGTTCAGAATGCTTTCTGCCTACCCTTTTTTTGTAACGGTGGTATTTGAGTCATGTTGCCTTTTTTTCAGCTCGAACCAGTCTGCCCCTTCTCCCCTTTTCCTCTGGAAACAACAAGGCATTTTCCCCCCACAGGGGTGCCCCTCACTGGGGTGTTTTTTTTTTTTTCGGACCATCTCTGTAAAAACCCCAGAGATGGTTGGCGTGAAAACCCCGGAGATCACAGTTTTTGAAATACCAGCCAGCCCCTTTTGGAACCAACAACCCATGCCACGTTAAAGGGACTCAAATCACCTTTTTCCCCCTATGATGTCGGGTTTTAACTGCAGGAGATTGTCCCTTTACAAGTCTACATGCCCAAATGCACGAGTTGCCCCCCATGGATTGGTTTATTTGAAAATTAAGTGTTAAGGAGCAGTTGGACAGGTGTACCAATAAAGGGCCGGTGAGTGTATGGGGCAGGTGGAAAAGTTTAATTGGGTGGGTGTGTTAATGGGTGGGAATGATAATGTGTTTAATGGGGGGTGCTGTATGTTGGGTGTATGTATGTATGGTGTAATAGGTGTGAAATGTTTAAAAGGGTTTTTTATGAGTGTACAGGTGGCTGTATTATGTTTGGGGACATGAGGTCGTGCATACTAAGTGTTTTTTTGTGCATGGGGTACTTAACGGTTTGTTTGCACAAGGGTGATTAGATGGCTTGGGAAAAATAGTTTTTATTTGTGCGTGTAAAAATTTAAATGTTTTTTGTAACTGAGTTTGTGTGTGTCCATGGGTGTTCATGTGCGTGCATGTGTGTACCTAAGTGTTTATTTGTGCATGGGTGTTTATGGGTGTATATGTGGCTGGGGGGTGCTACATTTTTAATGTTTGTTAGGCGAAAAAAAAGAGTGTCCATCCAGTTTCTAAAATTTTTTTTAAAGGTTTTACCAAGGAAGGCAAAAAAACCCCCCCTGAGGTAGAAGCCAATTGTCCCATTTTGGGAAAAATTTTTCCTTCCGACTCCAAAATTTGGCAACAGAATAAAACCCTGGATCAACGACCCCCCTCCCGCATCTAGCACTACAACTTGTTAATTATTCCCCCAAATCATCCAGACCCCCTTTTTTAAAAATTGTTTTTGGGAAATTTACCATGACAATTTCCCTTGGCATAGAGTTCCCCAGTCTCAGCCTAACATAAAGAATCCCCTTTTTATGTTTATGTAGAAACTTTTGTTCCTCAAGACATAGGGATGCCCCCATGTTTTGGAACAGTCCTGGGTTGAAAAACCTTTTAGAGAGATCTCTATATTGACTTTTAATATATTTTTAAAAATATTTATATGTCCCCCGAAGCCGTCTTTTTTCTAAAATAAATAACCCTAAATTTGCTAAATTTTTTGGGTATTTTCAGTCCCCCCAGCCTTTTTTTATTTTTGTCGCCCCCCTTTGTTTCCTGTTCAAGCTTACAATGTCTTTCCTGTGCACTGGTCCCCAAAAGTACACAAAATTTTCCCCTGTGTGGTCTAACCCGTGACTTGTAAATGGGGGAAAAAAATGTTTATCATGTGCTCTATGCCCTTTTAATACAACCCCTGATCCCATTGCCTTGGCACTGTGCCCGACCTGGCTGCCAAATTAAGTTTTCTGTCACCCGGATTTTCAAGGTCCTTCCAAGTCACTTTTACCAGGGTTTTTTCCCTTTTTTCATGTAAACATGTAATGGATTTTTTTCCCCAGTTTATAACCTTGCTTATCTGTGTTAAAACCTTTGCCATTTCTTGCCCCCGGCCTCCCCAAATTATCCAGTCCCCTTTTTTTAAAAAAACATTATCCCCTTTGTGTTTATTATTTACAGAGTTTTTTATTGCAAAAATTTATATTATATGTGCAATCCATGTGAAGATCTTAAAGAAAAATTTTAAAAAGGATGGGCCCCTTATTACCCCCGTGGTACCCCCTAGAAAACAGGGATCCATCTGAGATTACCCTTAATTATCCCCTTTTTTTCTATCATGAGTAGTTGCTTACCCCCCTGCATAGAATTTTTCCCCCCGTCCAAGCATTCTATTTTTTTAAACATTTTATGTGGCACTGTATCGATGCTTTGGAAAAATCTAAAAAATTTTACATCCCCTGTCTCACCCCAATCCGTCTAGAAAATAACTTCCCATAAAAACTGATAGATTGTTTGCAGGACCCCATCCTTCATAAACCAATGCTGGAACGGCGTTATACATTTATTTTCAGTGAGATAGTCTAGGATAGCATCTGTTAGAAAACCTTCAAACATTTTACCCACAACAGAGGATAAAGTTACCGGCCTACAGTTTCCTGGAACACTTTTTGACCCCTTTTTGAATATTGGCACCACATTAGCTATGTGCCAATCCTTTGGGATATACCCTGTTATTATACGGTCCATAAATATTAAGAAGGGAGACCTATCTATGACATTACTTAACTCCTTTAGGACACGCGGGTCTATACCGTCAGGGCCTGGGGATTTGTTCTATTTTAAGCTTCTTGAGACGGAGCTGCTCTTCTTCCTGGGTTAAACAAGAAACATTTAAGTTGGAGTTTACCTCATCCCTTTGCTCATCAACAGGAAGGTCATTTTACTAAGTAAATACAATGGAGAAAAAATAGTTTAATAGATTTGCTTTCTTCTCATCACCCTCCACAATATCTCCCTCACTACTTTTCAAAGGGCCAACATCTTCTTTTTTAATCTTTTTACTATTTATATAGTTAAAAAATATTTAGGGGTTAGTTTTACTTTCTTTGGCAAAATGTCTTTCTGTCTCCAGCTTTGCTGCCTTTATCATTTTTTTACATATTTTATTTATTTCCTTATAGCTTTTTAGTGCCTTTTCACTGCCCTCCTGTTTTAGTAGTTGAAAAGCTTTCTTTTTGTTATTTATTGCCTCCTTTGCATCTCTGTTGATCCACATCGGGTTTTTCCTGTTTCTAATTATTTTATTACCATAAGGTATGTACCTCTCACAGTGGGCGCCTAAGATGTTTTTAAAGATCTCCCATTTATTATTTGTAGAGATGGGCGAATTACTCAAAAATTAGATTCGGTGACTTTGCCGAATTTTCCGACAAAATTCGTTTTGGTCCGAATTGCTTCGGGACGAATCGCGTTAAAAAACAGCTATTTCCAGGCTGCACAGAGCCTGCAGGGTGCTGTAGAACGTTGTGCCATGCTTAAATATGCAGAGGGAGCTTGGTTTGGTCTTCATACAATGTTGTGTTTTAGTATGACACACAGATGACTACCGCCGCTCTTAGAATCGCTTCACTATAAAATTCCCTGGGCACTTAATAGGGCAAAACTAACCAAAAAACTGAAGTGGGAATGTAGCCTGATAAATTCATGGCAGCGAAAGCTGGAAAAAAACAAGTTGACAGCTCAGGTTGCAACATCAGTGACAGAGTGTGGAGGTGACGGCAGCAGCCACAGCAGCAGGAGGTCAGACAGTGGCACAATGACATTCTGGAGGTGGCAAAAACAGGACTAGGACACAGACTGGCACAGTGACACAGTGTGTATCTCACGGCAGAAGCCACAGAAGAATCATGAGGTCAGACTGTGGCAAAATGACACAGTGTGTAGGTCACGGCAGCAGCCACAGCAGCAGCATGAGGTCAGACAGTGGCACAATGACAGAGTGTGTAGGTCACGGCAGCAGCATGAGGTCAGACAGTGGCACAATGATAAATTCTGGAGGTGGCAAAAACAGGAGTAGGCCACAGAGTGGCACAATGACAGAGTGTGGAGGTGACGGCAGGAGCAACAGCATGAGGTCAGAGAGTGGCACAATGACAGGGTGTGGAGGTGACCGCAGCAGCAACAACAGCAGCAGCAGCAGCATGAGGTCAGAGAGTGGCACAATGACAGGGTGTGGAGGTGACCGCAGCAGCAACAACAGCAGCAGCAGCAGCATGAGGTCAGAGAGTGGCACAATGACACAGTGTGGAGGTCATGGCACCAGCAGCAGCAGCATGAGCTCATAGAGTGGCACAATGACAGAGTGTGGTGGTGGTGGGTGGCAATACCAGTCCCTGGTAAAGATGGTGGTAGCAGATGGAGAAACTGCCAGCAGATGTGTGGCATCAGGCGGGTGGCGGCATCAGAATAGTGGCTGAGGCAGGTAGTTTGAACCCAGACTCATTTCTCAAAGTTTGGGTGAGGTGTCGAGGCTGATGTAATCTGACGCCTAAGGCATTGGTGTGTGGAAATCCTGGCCGATCCACGCCTGATTCATCTTGACAAAGGTCAGTCGTTCCACATTTCCCGTGGACACGGGGGTTCTCCTTGGGGTAACGTGGGCCCCCGCTGCACTTAACCCCCGATCTGATGCCACACTACTGGCCGGGCAGGACAGCTTCTCCACTGCAAACTCGGTAAGTTGCGGCCACACATCCAGTTTGGCTGCCCAGTAGTCCAGCGGATCTTCTAACTGGGGTGGCAGAGTGCTGTCCAAGTAGGCCACCACCTGTTGGTTCAGGGACTACTCCAGGTCCTGCTGCTGCTGGCGACTGCCCTCTTCACTAGGTGGGTGAAGGAAGCTGCTCATCAGTGACTCCAGACTTAGGTTGCTACTGATGGAGCTGGTACTGCTCCTACCCCCCTACCTTCCTCCAGCAGCCGCGGCAGTAGTACGTGAGCGCTGAAGAACTCCCCGGTCAGAACTGTCAGATTAGGGACGATGCTGCACATAGGCAGCGGCCAACTGACTACGGAGGATTTCCCTATAGTGTTTGAGTTTGTCCTCCCTCTCAGCAGCTGGGAAAAAGGCTCCGATTTTGGACCGGTAACGAGGGTCCAATAGGGTGGAGAGCCAGAAGTCATTCCTCTGCCGGATGGTGACTATTCAGCTGTCACTAGCCAGGCAAATCAGCATGCTGCGGGCCATCTGCACAAGTGACTCCGAGGGGCTCCCTGCCTCCATCTCCACTGTATACTGCCACGGTGCTTGCGGGACATCTGCCTCGTCTTTCTCTTCTCCATCTACCCCCTCCAGCTGCTCCTGCTCCTCCTCTCTTGTCACCTGGGTAGAAAATCCACTCATTTCACCAACAATGTTTTCTGCTCCAATTTTCCCCTCCTCCTCTAGTTTAGTCCCCACCGGACTCATGTGGCCGCGAGTTTGTAGTCGCTACGTCTTCAGTCCCCTGCCCAGACAGATTTTTCAGCATCTGTTCCAGGACATGAAGCAGTGGAATGACGTTATTCATCCCGTAGTCCTGGCGACTGACAAATAACGTCACCTCCTAGAATGGCAAACGGCAGGTGTCACGCATGAGCTGCCACTGGCTGACATCAAAGTTACACAGGGGAGTACTTCCTGTTTCCCCTGGATAACAAAAATTGTTAATTGGCCTTTCTCGGTTCATACAGTCGGTCCAACATGTGCAGGCTGGAATTCCAACGGGTGGAAAAAATCGCATATCCGAGTGTGCCCGGGGGAGGACGTTCTGCTGCTGCAACTCGAGGAGGGTGTTCCTGGCTGTGTAGGAATGGATGAAGTGCATGCACAGTTTCCTGGCCATTTTCAGAATCTTCTGAAGATCGGTGGAAGACTTCAGGAACCTTTTCAAAAACCAGATTGAACATGTGCGCCATGGAGGGCGCATGGACCATCCCTCCTCGGTGCAGCGCGGACACCATGTTCTTTCCATTGTCCGTCACCATGGTTCCGATTTGCAGTTGGTGCGGAGAAAGCCACACATTGGGCAGGAAGCACATTCACCCAGTGGGCCGTAAAGGACATGTACTGGCCCTGACCGTAGTTACAGCTCTAGACGTCCGCGCTGCCGTGCACCTTGGAACAAACCGATAAGCTCAAGGACTGGCCCACCTTCTGTTCTACATAATTTTTGAAATGCTGGTGCTGCCTTTTTGGAAAAGAACTTACGGCTTGGAACTCTCCACCTCCGCTCGGCACAGGCCATTAATTCTCTGAAGGGGGCAGAGTCCACCCTTTGAAAGGGAGGACTGCAGTACCAACAACTTGGACAGGAGCATGGTCAGCTTCTTCACCTTTGGGGGTTGGACACAACTGTTGTCCTTTGCAATCGCCTCCG
>JAODAL010064672.1:0-18603 GCA_025379985.1 Phyllomedusa bahiana
TACACATCTCCGTGCACAGAAAAATAAAAAATAAAAATTTTGGGTCTCAGACTATGTTGATGCAAAAAATGTGTTTTCATTTTTAGAATAAGTGTTTTATTGTGTAAAAGGTTTTTAAAACATAAAATACAAAAAATTTGGGTTTTCGCGTAGTCAAATCGACCTGCTGAGTAAAGAGAGCGGGGTCTTTATATCGCATGGTGACCCCCTGTAAAAAAATTAAAAAACACTACCGGAATTTCTGTTTTTTTGTTTTAAAATGCCTCTCAAAAAAACCCCCTTTAAAGGGGCATCCAAGCATATATGTACCCCAAATAGCATCAAAAAAAACGTCAACTTTAACCCGTACCAAAACAAGCCCATAATATCTTCCCTATACAGAAAAAAAATTTAAAATTTTTGACTGCAGAAATTTTGATGACATTAAAAAACGAAATTTCTATAAAAGAAATTTTTGTTTGTATTCTTTAAAAGGGAAATTTTGCCCCCCCTTTTCCGGGGGAACCGCAACTGCGGGCTTTTGGGCCCAAACAAAGCTCCCCCGAACCTTCGCCCAAGGGGGTTCCCCCGGTTGGTGATTACGCATCCAGGTTCGTAACCCCAATTTTTCCCTGGTCCCCCCCGCATCGATGTCCTTCGCCAAGAGACAAAAGAACTCAGTCAAGAATTTTGACCGGTTTTTTGGGCCCTTTTCGCTTACCCTTTCTTGGGTCCATTTTTTTCATAGGCCCCCTTTCTCTGCCCCTTCCCAAAAGCCTTCTGGGAAACCCCTTTCAATGGCTAGAGCCCACCGCCCGAGCATTAGCGGGGCCTGATGCCATGTGGAGAATTTTTGGGCCCCTTTCTGCGCCGTCCGGGGAAATTTCTGGGAAAAGAATGTCCACAATGTCGTAGTGTCTGAGAAACCGGGGGTTTACGATGTGGGAGGGGGCTTGACCCGATTCCCGCATTTTTTTTAGGGGTCCTGCTTTTCCCGGGTTTGGGTCTGCCGGGGAAAATTTTTATCATTTCTTCTCTGGTGGGGCCAAATATTTTCCTTTCCCCTTTTGGGCTCTCGGACAAACCGCTTGGGAATCCCTTTTTCAGCCGGGGGAAGTATAAGGGGGGGGGCATAATCACCGGGGCCCATTAGGTACCCCTGCCCAAACGGGTTCGTTAAATTAAATTTCTAATCACCCAAAATCCATGGCGGAAAACCTCAGTGCATTTTGGCATGAAGAAATGGTAAAAGAAAAACCCTGCAGTTAAAACCCCCGAGCATCGAAAATGGGGAAAAAAGGGTAAATTTGAGTGCCTTTGAACATGGCGGGTTTTGTTGGGCCAAAAGGGGCGGGTTTTTTTGGGGGGGAATATTTCAGAAACTGCGATCCCTTTGGGATTTTAAACGGCACAACCATCTCTGGGGTTTAAGAGAATGGCCCGAAAAAAGAAAAAAAATCCATGAGCGGCGTCCTGTGGGCGGAAATGTCTTTTTGATGCCAAAAGGTAAAAGGAAAAATGGGCAGACTGGTTCGAGCAAAATAGAAAGGAAAACGTGATCAAATAGCCCCCTTTTTACAACCAAGGTGGGCAGAAAGCATCTCGAACGCCAGTACGGCAAAACTTTGAGGCAAAAGGGGCCTTCAGTACAAAAAGGACCCCCCGGGGTGCCACTCCTTTCAGCAAAGAACAGGAAAATTTGAGGCTCCAATTTTGCCCAAGCTCATAAAATTTGGGGACAAAGAAATTGGAAAAACGTTTCCCTGGCTGATGAGCCCTCGATTTCTCCCTGCGCTTTCGGATGGGGGGGTCAGTTTTGGGCGTCAACAACTGAAAGCTTTTTTTAAACCCTGCCTTGTTTTCAACGGTTTTCAGGCGGGTTTGGGGTTTGGTGCCCATGGGGGGGGGAAAATTTTTTTTGGCATTTTTTTGGGGCCCCCTTGGAAACCAATTTTGGCATCGTTGAAAAACACCTTGTGGAATCTTTCCCGAAGAATTGGGGCAGTTTTTAAAGGAAAAAGGGGGGCCCAAACCCTTTAAATAGCATGGGGGGGGGGGGGAAAAAAAAAATAAAAAATTGGCCGGTGAGTTTTATAAAAACTGTCTTAGGCCCCAAAAATTTTGGTGCACACAAAAAAAGAATCCAAATTGAGATTTTGGGCCCCCCCCGCCCCAAAAAAAAGCTTTCGCGAGTTAAAATTGGGTTTTTCCCCCTTGCTCCTTTTCCTGTTTTGTTCAAAACCCTAAGAAGTCTTTTCTTTAAAAGGTTTTAAAATGCCTCTTTCTTTGGGGCGGGGGGACATTTTCTCACAAAAAAAGGGTCCCAAGGGCCAGAACCTAAAGGGTGTGGATTCACTTCTGCCCACGAGAAAAAAAAAAGGGGCCGTTTCCCCCTCCGGTTTTTTGGGAAATTTTTCGGAAATAAACATTTTCCTCTAAAAAATTTGGCCCTTTCCACCCCCTGGTAACCTTAAAACATTTTTCCCCCTAAAAAAAGACAATATGTTGCCGGGGCCCCCCGGGGGGAAAATTTTCCAAAATGGGGACATTGCTTTTGGGTTTGGCTGGGCACCCCTTCCTCAAAAAATTCTTCCCCAAATTTTTATCTTTGTTTCAAATTGGTGGCCCGACTTGGAAGGATACTAATTTAATTTTGTGGAATCCTCTACCACTTGTGCCCGGGAAAACAAGATCCCTTTTCCAAACAAAACGGGTTTTGGTTAGCTGCAACCCTTGTAAAATTTTTCCTGGGTTCATTTTGGCAAATGGACTTCATCCCGCCCTACCCCCGGGGTTTAAGGAGTCCTGGCAAAGAAACTTTTGGGGGAGGAAATATTTTTTATCAACGGGGAAAGGGGTTTCGGGGTCAAAAAAGGGGTAAAGGGGACCCGGGAAAATTAAAATTTTGGGACTGTGCCCTGGGGGTTTAAACTTTCTCCAGTCCAAAAAGCATGGGGGGGGCCCAAAAAGGGGGGGGGTACTGTCTTAAAGGGCCCCCAACCCCGCTTTTTGGTCGCGGGTTCACCGGGCCCCCACTGCCTGCCCATTGCTGAGGTTGAGTGGGGGCCGGGGTTTCTGCTTTGTCAGGCAGTGGGTGAACTTGTTCCACAGTAGTTAAACAAATTTGGGAAATTTAGCCCCTAAAAACCCGGCGGCGTGTAGGGGATGCTTTCCCAAAGCACAGGGTGTATCCATTTTTCCCAGTGTGGGTTTAAGGGGCAAATATTTTAGAAAACAATACATTATTAAAAGGGATAAAATATTCTTTTGTCAAACAAAATTAATCAAGCTTCCCTTTAATTAAAAATACCAAAAAACCCCCCTCATAAGTTTATTGTTACTGCAAAACACTACCCTTTTTAAAATTTTTTATAATTGATTGGGGGGAGGGGCCCTTTTTCCCCAAAAAGAAACCCCCAAAACTTTTTTATTAAATTTTAATAACATTTTAAATTTTTTTTTGGATGAAAGTGCGGGCCCCCCTGTTCTTTAATACAAAAATTTTTGAGTGAAGGGCCCCGACATTTGTGGTTTCTGGGGGGTTAAAGCCCCCAAATATGGATGGGGAAGGGGGGAAAAAAAATAAGGGAAAATAACAAGTAACCTTTTTAAAATATAAGAAATAGATATTAAAGTTTCTACAGGGTATTAAGCAGAGTGAATTGTCAAAAAGAAAATGGAAAAGTAGAACAAAAATGGAAGTCTCAGGGCCTTTTTGGGCTCATTAGAAATTTCAAATTAAAACTCAAGTTAAACCCTAGAAAAAAACAACATTTTAAAAACTTAATTGGGCCAAACTTTCGTGCCTTGCGGGAAAAAATTTACCCCCTTTTAACTTTTTTACCTTTTTTCACATTTCAGGCTTCCAAACCCTAAAGATTTTTAAAATTTTTAAAATTTTTTGGTGAAGGGTCAAAAAAGTGGGACCAAAAATGAAGGGGGAAAGAAAAATTTAATTTGGGTTAAATTTTAAACCTTTGTAAAAAAAAAAAAAAATGAAAAGTGGGGCGTGCAATATTAAAATTTGGCCCCTTTTTCTTTCAGTCCAGCAAAAATTTACCTTCCCCCGAAATTCAGTGAGGAAACTTGAAAGATCCCAAATTTTTCCTAGATGACTGATGATTTTTAAATACACCCCACCCCCCACTTTATTAGGTTCACCCTGCAGTAAAGGGGTTTGGGCCCCCTTTTTCCCTTTTGAACTGGCCCCCTTTTCTTGGGGGCATAGATTCCACAAGGTGTTGCAACATGCTAAAAATTGGGGACCCAAGGGGGCCCAAAATTGTGCCAAGAAAATATTTTCCCCACACCATGACAACCCCCCACCACCCGCCTGAACCCTTATACAAGGCAGGTTTGGGTCCCCTGCTTTCATTTTTGTTTTTACGCCAATTCTGAAACCCTTTCCCTCTGAAAAGTCGCAGCAGGGAAAAAAAGGGCCCCATCCCGACCAGGAAAAGTTTTTTTCCAAATCTTTTCTGTCCCAAATTTTGATGAGCTTGGGCCAATTGGAGCCTCGTTTCCTGTTCTTAGCTGAAAGGAGTGGCACCCGGGTGGGGTCTTCGTGCTTTTAAGCCCATCTCCTCAAAGTTCGCCGTTTGTGCGTTCAGAGATGCTCTTCTGCCTACCTTGGTTGAAACGGGTGGTTTTTGAGTCATTTCCCTTTTCTATAGCCGAACCAGTCCCCCCATTCCCCCTTTGCCCCTCTGGCATCAAAAGGCATTTCCGCCCACAGGACTGGCTCACTGGATTTTTTTTTTTTTTTTGGACCATTCTCTCTAAACCCAGAGATTTTGTCGTGAAAATCCCAGGAATCAAAGTTTTGAAAATACCAACCAGCCCTTCTGGCACCAACAACCATGCCACGTTCAAAGGCACTCAAATCCCCTTTTTTCCCCCAAATGATGCTGGGTTTTTGAACTGCAGGAGATTGTCTGACCATGTCTACATGCCAAAATGCACTAGTTCCCGCCATGTGATTGGCTGATTAGAAATTAAGTTTAAAGCATTGGGACAGGTGTACCTAAAAAAGTGGCCCGGTGAGTGATAACCCCAATAAATCTTTAAGTGGTAGTAATATATTAATTTTTTAATATAACCAGCGCTATTCTCTTGCGAAAAAGGGGGGCCCCCCTTTTTCCCTTAATGACGCCCAAAACATCTAAAATTGCAGAGTATAAAAAAAAAAAACCCCTTTATTGTAACAACATATCCTTAAAATATGTAAGTATTGTGCAAAAAATAGTGAAAACTTGCTTTTTTTTCACAGTCCTAGCAACAGTGGGTCCAAATCTTAATGCATAAACTCCAAAGGCATGTGGCTTTATGAGAGGAGTAGTGGAGAAACAACAGACGCGGACCCGTTTTGGGCGTGTGACGTTTCGGGGCGTGCCCCTACCCCTTTTCAAACACGTAATCACTTCTCACTTTTTTATATGAAATTAACCCCTTTCCCATAATAATGTTAAACGTTTTTTTTACTCTTTAATTTAAAACAAAGTATCCAATTCATTAAAAGAAAACTCGTAATTCGATTCTATTCTACCGGCTGGGGCAAGTGTGTTAACCCAAAATATATAAGCCTCTCTTTGAAGAAGCCGTATCTCTAAAAACCTTTTGGGGGTTTGTCTTCACTTCTAGTACGCACCATGGAGCTCCGTTACCGCATGATTGTCTTTTGAAAATGTCTGGGCGACTGTATTTCACCAAACTTTTTTTATCACTTTTTTCTATCATTTTTTTGAGTTCTATATTTCTTTCGGTAGACCGATTTTCTGCGATCCAAATTTTAAATTTGGCTGAGTTTGCCACGTATCCTTTGCCCCCAGGGAATTTCAGAAGGTTTTACTACCCTTTAGAATTACAGTATAAAACCCCCCTTTAAGTTGAATTTTAAAACCCTTTTTGGGTGAGAGTATATACTCTTTAATAATAAAATTGAATTACAGAAACCCAAAGCAGGGGAAAGGTTCCTCCGCCTGTAATTTTTAGTTACTTTGCTTTTATTTTTGGTATTCTTTAACGAGATGACACAATAGCTTTTCCCCAGGGGTTTATGACCTTTCTTGTAGACAAATTGGGGCATTTTTCCAAAAAAAATTTTTACCATACTTCAAATTTTGGTAAAAGGTTACATACTTTTTGATGGTTTTTTTTAATGGTTACTTGTGTATCAAAAAGTACTAAAAAATATAAGGCGCCACCCTGTGTTTTTCCTTTTATTTCACAAAAACTTTTCCCATCCAACTTTAATTTTTTTTAATTTTTTTTTTAAATTCCCTTGCAATCCCCTCTGGAAAACAAATTTTTTCAAAAAGTAATTTTTCTTGTTCAAAATAAGAGCTTCACAGAGCAATTCTTTTTGCTCTGATGAGCTGTCCCTTCGGTAAAACCCCGAAACAGTGTGGAGCATTTGGGGCTGTTCTAAAGAAGTTTTTCCTATCATGGATTTCTTGTATAATGTGGTGTTAATCCTTGGTGCCTCTTTGACTTTCACATCTAGATTATGGATGGGGCGTCCCGTCCCTAGTGGCGGTTTAAAATGAATGAGGGTGTTGTCTCCGTAACAATGTAATGAAGTCAACAAACTCCCCCCCATTTCCACTTCATAGGGCAAAGACTCATCGAATATTTAAGCCCGGCTCTAGCTTGTTTTTTAAATTTTCATTTGTAAAAAACCCCTATTTGTCACCAAATTTAAAATAATTTTTAGTGAGTATAAATATAACAATGTCATAAAAAGTTAATGTGCCATTTTGTAGTGAGCACATACTTAAGACATTCTCTAAAAGCTTGTTCCTTCGTAATGGGGTATTGGTGTAAAGTGTTGATGTCTAAGGGGCAGAATAACGGTCATCTAGAGTTCACTTTTCTAATTCTCTAAGAAACTGCCCAATGTCACTTAAAAACATGGGATATCCTTTTTTTAAATATTTTGGAGGAAACTGTCAAATTAAGATCCCATCCCGGAGACGATTGGGCGTCGGGAGGATTGCAACGATTTATTTACTTTGGGGGCAAGGTTTAGAGTGGAACCTGGGGGATACAAATAAAGTGCTGCTTTCTTAAGCTGTAAAATTTTTCCTGATTCTAGGCTTCTGTGAGTATATTTTCCCCTGTAATTTGTAAAAAATTTTGGGATCATTTTTAATTTTTTTATACACTACTGGGTCGTTACGTTGTATAAAAGCCTCTTGGATATAATCTTTTTTTATCCTGCATCACTACCGCCCCTCCTTTATTATCTTTCTTAATGACAATCTTGTCATTAGTTTAGTTTTCAATTCTTTCAGTGCCTTTCTTTCTTGTGACGTGATGTTACAACCTTTTTGTTTTTTGACTTGATCCCATTTTCCCATAACATCTGATGTAACTAGTTGTTGAAATAATTCTAGAGAGGGTGTGGTGATATCTGGATCAAACTGGCTACTTCTTTTTAACTTTTTAGTGATCTTTCTCATAGTTTTTTTAGGGTTTTGGACAAAAAACATTCTCATGCGTATAGCTCTACATAGCCGATAAAAGTCGATCTTAAATTCAAATGGGGTGATAGACATCGTAGGTACAAAATTTAAGCCCTTATTCATGATAGAATTTTGTGCATCTCAAAGTTCCTGTGTGGAAATATTAAATACAAGCTGGTCATTTACTTCTTTCTTGATCTTCCTTTTCCTCCCACTCATGTATTTCCTTTGTTGTCTGTCCCAGAGCTTTCTCCATGGTCTGTATCGCTGCACTTCTGTTGGGTTTCTAAAAAATCTCGTGGATGATTATTCTTAGACACCGATCTAAGTTGCATACGATTTGGGCCACTCGCCCCTTCTGAATCAGATGTGCCACTATCAGTTTGGGAATGTCTTATTCTGGTCTTTCTGTCAGAGCGTTGTTTACTCCGTTCCTCTGCCCACGAGTACACTCGGTTATATAAATAATCTCTACTATCTCTCTCAATTTTTCAAAAAATTTATTTTGAAGTAATTGTATTTTCTGCTTATCTAACGTAACCGCAAGGTCTTCTTTCATTTTATCGTATTGTTCAATTGTATCGCCTTATTATATGTAATTGTAGTACCGGCAACCACCCCCCTCATGCCCTGAGGTTGTATGAGTGGTTGTTTTATTGGTTACTTTGCATCTGTGCAAACTCCACATGCAGTAGACTGCGGCTTTTCTGCATGCTGGTGTGAATAGGTGTTAAAGTTGGTGTGCAGTTTTTCATCTTGCTCTAGCAATTAGCTGCACATGTGATCTTTTTCCCAGTCAGCATAAATGGCAAAGTTGCTAGCTACTGGGTTCATGTTTGTTCAGCCATTGAGCTGTTCACAAGCCCCAAAGAATTGGAGTGTTTTTATTGTTCAATTGGCACGTTCTTTTTATATTCATCGTCAATGATTTTAATTTCTTTTCGCAGAGAGTCTATATTTTGCTGTAAATGTTGCACAGTCATATACATGAGTTCCATAGAATAGTGGTTTCTGATAGCATACCACTTCTCCTTATAACTTATATCCTCTTGCATGAGGATGGGTTGAAGGGGACTCCTTAGTCCTCTTAGGATTCTTTCCACCATTAAATACTCTGTGAGAGTGGACGCATGGGAGATGAGACTAATCTCTTTCTTTTTCAATTGTTCGAGCTTCCTCGAGAGGTTAACAGGTGTCGCATTTCTGGATTGCTCCCAGCCTAACCCGGCTGCTTCAGCCTGTTTCAAAATGTTAGATCATTCATTCTTAGTAAAAGCAAATGTGTCGGCCCGCCTGTCTGTAATAGAAGCAAACTCTTCAATCAAAAATTTCAGCTACTGTTGGGAGTCACAATGTCCATAAATCTTTAAGTGGTAGTAATATATTAACTTAAGAATATAACATCACAAGAAAGAAAGGCACTGAAAGAATTGAAAACTAATGACAAGATTGTCATTAAGAAAGCTGATAAAGATGGGGCGATAGTGGTGCAGGATAAAAAAGATTATATCCAAGAGGGTTTTATACCACTGAACGGCCCAGTGGTGCATAAAAAATTAGAAAATTATCCAACTAAAGTTTTACAAAATACAGTGGAAAATATACTCACAGAAGCCGTAGAATCAGGGATTATTACAGCTATAGAGAAAGCAGCACTTACTTGTATCCATCCACGTATCCCTACTCTATACCTTGTCCCCAAAGTACATAAATCGCTTGCAAATCCTCCCGGACGACCAATCGTCTCCGGGATAGGATCTGTACATGTAGACAGTTTCCTCCAAAAATATGTTAAAAAGGATATCCATGCTTTAAGTGACACTTGGCAGTTTCTTAGAGAATTAGAAAAGATGAGACTCGTAGATGACACGTTATTCTATACTCTAGACATCAAGTCACTTTACACCAATATCCCATATGACGAAGTGACACTAGCGGTTAGAGAATGTCTTAGTGATGATGCTACATTATCAAATATGCACATTAACTTTATTATGACATTGTTAGATCTTATACTCACTAAAATTATTTTAAATTTGGTGACAATATCTTTCTACAACTACAGGGGGTGTCTATGGGATCCCCAGTAGCACCGAGTCTTGCTAATCTTTTCATGATAGCATACGAGAAAAAATATGTGTTTACAAATGACAGATTTAACCCCTTAAGGACCCGGCGTTTTTTTTTGGGTGACACGGTCGTTTTTACCTCCTCGCCTTCTGAAAGCCATAACTTTTTTATTTTACATCTACATAGACACATGAGGGCTTTTATTTTGTGGGACAAGATGGACTTTCTAATGGTGTTATTAACTATACTATAGAATATACTGGGAAACCGCAAAAAAATTCCAAGTGGGACAAATTGTGAAAAAAAAAAACTTATTTTCGCCATGTTTCTGGATGTTTTGCTTTTATGGCGTTCAATCTTCGGTACATATAATGTGTTATCTGTATTCTACAGGTTGTTACACATCCGGAAATACCACACATGTAGGGTTTCCGTTATGTTTTGGTACCGTAAAAAAATTCCAAACATTTTCTATTTTTGAAATTTGTGCCACGGCACCATTTTGTGCGACCAATAACTTTTTTTGTACTAACACCTACGGACGTCATTGAGGGGCATTTTTTGCGGGCTGAAGTGTACTTTTTATCGCTAGCAGTTTGGAATGCATGCGACTTTTTTGATCATTTTTATTCCATTTTTTGAGTGACGTAAAATGACCCAAAAACGCAATTTTGGCGTTTGGAATTTATTTTCTTCTACGGTGTTCAGCGTACGGGATAAATGATGTTATATTTTTATAGATCGCACTTTTTCGGATGCGGCGAATCCAAATATGTGTAACTTTTTTTATTCTTTTAAGGATTTTATTTGTAAAATGGGGAATGGGGGTGATTTGAACTTTTAATCCCTTTTTTTTTTTTGTACTTTAAAACTTTATTTATTTTTTTACTGTAACATTTAGTCCCCCTATGGTGCTTGACCACTAGGGGGCGCGATTGTTAATACAGCCTAATGCATTGCATAGGCAATGCATTAGGGTGTACAAAGATGGCGGTTTCCCCACTTCCTGTCTACGGCCGGAAGTGGGGCAAACCGGCAAATGTAAGTGACGGGAGCCTTCACAAGGCTCCCCACCACCGTGTCCGGTCGTCGGATCGCCGCAGCTATGCCGATGACCGCAACGATCGGTGCGCGGCACCGATCATCGTTCATTCAGACGCCGCAGCCATCTTTGCCGCAGTGTCTGATGGGTTAAACAGTGCCAGCGGGCAGATCCACCCACCGGCGCCGTTACTGCCGGATGTTAACGGCGATTAGCCACTAACACCCGGCGGTTGTGCGGGGGGGGTCGCGGAGCGATCCCCCTGCAAAGCCCCTTAGCGGCCCTGGGACGTACTCATATGTCCAGGGTCGTGAAGGGGTTAAACAAGCTAGAGCCTGGCTTAAATATGTCGATGACGTCTTTGTCCTATGAAGTGGCACTGAGGGGGAGTTTGTTGACTTCATTACATGTGTTAACGGAGCACACCCCCTCATCCAGTTTACCGCCACTATGGACAGAGACGTCATCCACTATCTTGATGTGGAAGTTAGAAGAGGTACACAAGGGATTAACACCACATTATATAAGAAATCCATAGATAGGAACAACATTCTATATAGAACGAGTCAACATGCTCCACAGCTGTTTCTGGGTATACCGAAGGGACAGCTCATCAGAGCTAGAAGAATATGCTCTAGTGAAGCTCTCTATTTTGAACAAGAAAAATTACTTATTGATAAATTTGTTGCCAGAGGGTATTGCAAGGAGGAATTAGAAAAAACAGTTAAAGAAGTTAGACAGTTGGATAGGAATAGTTTGTTGATGAATAAAAGGAAAAACGATCAGGATGAGCGCCTTATATATGTTAGTACTTTCGATACACATAGTAAGCTCATTAAAAATACCATCAAAAAGTATTGTAACCTTTTATCCAGAGAGTTGAAGTATGGTAATTTGTTTGTAGACATGCCACAATTTGTCTACAAGAAAGGTCATACCGTGGGAAATGCTATTGTGTCATCTCAGTTAAAGAATACCACCAATAGACAGCAAAGTACACTAAGTACTAGGCGGACAGGAACCTTTCCATGCTTAGGTTGCTGTAATTGCAATTCTATTATTAAAGAGTCATATACATCTCCATATACATATATCTCATCCAACACAAGGTTTCAAAATTCAACTTAGGGGCTTTCATACGTGTAATTCTAAAGGGGTAGTATACCTTCTGAAGTGTCCTTGTGGCAAAGGATACGTAGGGCAAACATCATGCCAAATTAAAGTTAGGATCGCAGAACATCGGTCTACCGTACGAAATATGAGAACTCAAAATATGATAGAAAATAGTGATAAAAGAAAGTTTGGTGAAACTACAGTCGCCAGACATTTTCAAGAACATAATCATGCGGTAACGGAGCTCCGATGGTGCGTACTAGAAGAGGTGATAGACAAACCCACAGAGAGTTTAGAGATACGGCTCCTTCAAAGAGAGGCTTTCTGGATATTTAGGCTTAACACACTTGCCCCAGCCGGTATGAATGAGAATCTGAACTTACGAGTGTTTCTTTGAATGAATGTGGATACTTTGTTTTAAATATAAAGAAGTAACAAAATGTTTTAACATTATTATGTGATGTGATTAATTTCATATAAAAGGAATTTATGAGAGTGATTACGTGTTTTAGAAAGGGTTAGGACACGCCCCGAAACGTCACACGTCTCTATCGGCTCCGCCTGTCTGTTCGTATTGTAAGATAAACATAAATGTGAATATTCTGTAAATGTGATTTATGAAGAAATGTGTATATTAATCTGATACTGTTTATGTAATTGTAAGTATAATGTTATCCTAGATGGCTTCTGGGTTTGAAAAGACTTCAAGCATACACACATATTGTTATAATCTGAGTATCTGCATTTCTAAATAGGTATTGTCTAGTTAGATTGAGTCTAGCTCAAAGGACAATTGTTTGAACTGAAAATACTGTGTGCCTAATTACTATGTATAAAGATAAATGCCTTTGTTTCTCTCTACATATCAAAAGGATCTATTAGACACCTATCAGACTAAGCGGCATTTGATAGTTGACTTCTTTGTGTGTAGACAGATAGAGATCGGCCTGATCAAATTTAGTTATAGACTGGCAGTTTGTCAAACAAATTATATTTTACAAAATTGTCTACAGATACAGAAGAGTCAGCATGACTGTCTCCGGAGTGTTTTTATTTACTTTTGGGGGGAGACAAACATGATTCAGCAGATCTCAAGACAGATATTAGTTTGTGCTTATGCAAACCTTTGAGTCCAAAAATGGTATATATAGCCAGACCTGGAAAGAGAGGGACAAGACAGAGAGGAGGAAAGGACAGGGAGGCCTCTGGGGAGCTGAGGCTTCTGGGGTCCAAGCTCCTGAGAGGAAGGAAGTCCATTGCAAGGTCTTGTGTAATAGACCAGGAGGAACTTTGTCAGATACTGGTAGATATTTTTGCATAACTCTCCATCTTAGTTATTGTTGTTTTGTTTCTGGAGTTATTGTATTGTTTTGCTTATTCTATTTTGTTGTTGTGTTGTTTCACAGGGTGTGATTACATAGGTGTTGATATGCTATGATTTGATGTTCTTTCCTTGTTACTGATTTAATCCTTATTGTTTTTGTGACCATTTTGTTGCATATTTTTAATGTATTTTACCCCATTGTACCCCATTTAATTCTGGATAAAATATAATCTTTTCTTATACATTTGTTGTTGATATCTCTTTCTTTGCTGACCGTCCCCTGAGAGTCTAGGTGGGAATATTGTTGTTGTTCAATATTAATATTCTTGAATATTAATATCGTTAATAATAATTAATATTTCTTACAGTATGCTCCACTACTCGGCATCTCAGTAAAGCCACACGCCTTTGGAGTTCATGCATTAAGATTTGGACCGTCTGCTTGCTACGGACTGTGAAAAAACGCAAGTAGCAAACTTGTTTGCACAATATGTTACATATTTTAAGGATATGTTGTTACAATAAAGGTTTTTTATTTTTACTACTCTTGCAATTTATAGATGTTTGATAAATATAATCCCCCTGTGTGTAATCAAGTCTCCATATAAATGCACCTGCTCTGTGATAGTCTCATGGTTATGTTTAAAGTGCAGAGAGCATCATGAAGACCAAGGAGCACACTAGGCAGGTCCATGATACTGTTGTGGAGAAGTTTAAAACCGGATTTGGAAACAAAAAGATTTCCCAAACTTTAAACATCTCAAGACGCACTGTGCAAGTGATCATATTGAAAAGGAAGGAGTATCAGACCACTGCATATCTATCAAGACCCGGCCATCCCTTTAAACTTTCATCTCAAACAAGGAGAAGACTGATCAGAGATGCAGCCAAGAGGCCCATGATCACTCTGGATGAACTGCAGAGATCTACAGCAGAGGTGGGAGAGTCTGTCCATAGAACAACAATCAGTCGTACACTGCACAAATCTGTCCTTTATGGAAGAGGCAAGAAGAAGCCATTTCTCGATGAGATCCATAAAAAGTCTCCTTTAAAGTTCACCACAAGCCGACTGGGAGACACCAAACATGTGGAAGAAAGAGCTCTGCTCAGATGAAACCAAAATCCAACTTTTTGGCCAAAATACAAAACGATATGTTTGGCGTAAAAGCAACACAACTCATCCCCCCTGAACACTCCATTCCCATTGTCACACAAGGTGGGAGCAGCATCATGAAGATCAAGGAACACACAATCCCAACTTTCACACATGGTGGGGGCAGCATCATGAAGACCAAGGAACACACCCTCCCCAATGTCACACATGGTGGGGGCAGCATCATGGTTTGGACCTGCTTTTCTTCAGCAGGGAGAGGGAAGATAGTTAAAATTGATGGAAAGATGATGGAACCAAATACAGGACCATTCTGGAAAAAAAAAACTTTTGAATTCTGCAAAAGACCTGAGACTGGGACGGAGATTTATCTTCCAACAAGACAATGATCCCAAACATAAAGCCAAATCTACAAAGGTTCCCAAATAAACGTCTCCAGGTGTTAGAATGGCCAAATCACAGTGCAGAGCTAAATCCAATTGAGAATCTGTGGAAAGAGCTGAAAACTGCTGTTCACAAACGCTCTCCATCCAACCTCACGGAGCTCCAGCTGCTCACAAACGCTCTCCACCCAAAACCTCACTGAGCTTCCAGTGCTCACAAACGCTCTCCATCCCAACCTCACTGAGCTCCGCTGTTCACAAAACGCCCCTCCATCCAACCTCACTGGAGCTCCGGCTGCTTCACAAACACTCTCCATCCCAAACCCTCACTGAGCTCCGGCGGGCTCACAACGTCTCCATCCAACCTCACTGAGCTTCCGGCCCTGCTCACAAAAACCGCTCTCCATCCAACACTCACTGAGTTTTCCGGCCTGCTCACAAACGCTCTCCATAACCTCACTTGAGCTCCAGCTGCTCACCAAACGCTCTCCATCCAACTCACTGAGCCCCAAGCTGTTCCAAACGCTCTCCATCCAACCTCCCTGAGATCCAGCTGCTCACAAACGCCTCCATACAACCTCACTGAGCTCCAGCTGTCACAAACGTCTCCATCCAACATCACTGAGCTCCAGCTGTTTTCCAAGGAAGAATGGGCAAGAATTTCAGTGCAAAACTGATAGAGACATACCCGAAGCGACTTGCAGGTGTAATCGCAGCAAAAGGTGGTGCTACAAAGTATTAAGCAGGCCGAATAATTTGGCATGCCCCACTTTTCAGTTTTTTATTTTTACAAAAGTTTTAAATATCCAATAAAATTTTATTCCACTTCACAACTGTTTTCCCATTGTTGTTGATTCTTTACAAAAAAATTTAAATTTTATATCTTTATGTTCGAAGCCTGAAATGTGGCAAAAGGTTGAAAAGTTCAAGGGGGCTGAATACTTTTGCAAGGCACTGTATCTCCAGTCACATTTTACTAATTAATAATAAAATCTTCCTCCAGCACCGTCCACATATCCATGATTCAGACTGCTACCACTTACCGAGTACGGGTGGCAAGTCCCAAACACCCACACATACAGCTCTCCAGCAGTCACAGGGTTAAACACTCAATCAAAGGCGATGGATTATTTTGCAGCGATGTAAAGAAGTTTTACACTTTAATAGATGAAAAGTGCGTTGCTTACAAATATAGATAAATAAGATAACAAATATACACACAAGCAATACAATCATACCCATAAAATAGTATAAAACACACACACACCTGAGCACCTACAAGCTGTAGAGGCTTCTGCTCCTCAGGGACAGGAGGAATAATTAGGGCACAGCCCAGAATAGACTGATCCCTGCACTGTGACCACCATCTACTGTATATGTTATAGCCTCAGTCCTTGGCTCAGGTTTCTAGAACGACCCATCAGTTCATTAGGACAATTAGAGGTTTCTGACTGGACAGTGCGGTGATAAGAGGAGGAAGTGTCCTTTACTGAACCTTTCTGGATGATGGGGATGTTAACGTTGGATACACAACCCCCCCCCCCCCCACCCACCTCCGCCTGAAGAGTCCACAACCAGGCCCAATGTCAGAGGTCACACAGTGGCTGATAACCGCTCCCCCTGGGCCTCTATAGACCGTCCATGGGAATTCCCAGCCACAGTCCAGAACTTTTATTTTAGGAAGGAATCATTTTGTGGCCAGTGAAATAACCGGATATTTTCCATTACAGATGGATGGCGGCTACTGGTGGGGCCTTGATCGGTGCTTTAAGAAAGCGAAGGCAAAAGAATAAAGTGCAAAGCTACATTGTCCACAAGACAGAGGCCGATCATATTACACAGATCCCTAATCCATTCATCCTGTGGGGATATAGGTGATCCACGCGAGGAGGATCCAGCAGTTCTCTGGTGACATCAGGAGGATCCGGCAGTTCTGTGGTGACATCAGGAGGATCCAGCAGTTCTACGGTAACATCAGGAGGATCCAGCAGTTCTCTGGTGACATCAGGAGGATCTAGAAGGAAACAAGTTCTATCATCAGTGTGATGAGGACGTCATACAATATTCTCATCATCACTGCTGGACTGGTCACCGGCGTCTCTGGGGTCAGGAGCTGGAGGCAAAGGGGAGTCATCTACTGATCATGGTGGTGGATTTTGCTCTCCATACAGGAACATGGCGGCTGTACAGAGAAATGGAGATCAGCCCGTCATAGAGACACTAACCACTGGTCCAACAACCACAGACTGCCCCAACAGCACAATACACTCCGCTGCTTAGAGTGGGCTCCGAATTTAAAATTATCAAAGAAACGCCCAGAATCTCTGATAGAAATTGACATTGTGGTGTGACTAGTTAACATGTTTGCAGCAAATCAGCAGAATAATGGTGTCTGCTACTCACAATCCTATCAGAGAAGTTTCAAAACGGAGACCCTGTGCCTCCTCTGGACAGTGTTATCCAGTTATTGCACATGTCCTCAGAGCGATGAACGTGGCCATGGACTAAGTCTGAAGAAGACAAATGAGATCACAGCACATGCCCGGACCCTGAGGTCTAAAGCATTTATCCAACTGAGTGTATATAGGACAAAGTGAATACCCGCATACTAGGAGACTTTGGTCTCTCTGCTCGAAGCTCAACACCCATGATATCTGCAGTAACGTTAGTGAATAAACACCTTCCATTATGCTCCTACATACTGTTAGTAACCACATCACGCTACCGGGCTGTGAGTTTTCAGAAGTTATTACATAAAGAGCACGGTATTAATTACAAAAGTATAAAATAACCAGAAGTATAAGGCGTGGTCCAGCTTCACAAATAAAACTCCAAAACATTTATTGAGATGGTTTTAAAAAAAAATTAAGGATGAGTGCGCACAAAACAAGTCAACACGTTTGGGGTGGAAAAGCCACTCTTAACCGTAGCCGGACTTTTAACTCGAAACGCGTCAGCTTTCTGCATGTGCACACGTCTTTTATTGTACTTGTGAAGCTAATTCACATTGTCTACTTTCAGATTACTCAAGCCTATTGTCCTATGGTCAATCTGTGCTTCCACCACTTTACCTGAGTTTCACAGATCACAGGTAAGTGGGTTTGGAGACTAAATTGTCTTGTGAATACTTGTAAAGTATAAAATAATTATCACTTCCTTCTGACTTCATACAGGTCAGCCAGGATTTTATACAAGGCCTAGAATTTATCTGGTAAAGTATAGAGTGTAGTATAGCAAAGAGAAAAAAATATCAAGACACATAATTTGAAACCCAAACAAAATGACTATATTATAGTTAGGAAGTGTGCACCAATTATTTTACACCCTGCCTTCACACAGAGGTCACTGAGCACCGGGTAACATCAGATAACCCCTCTGCCTCCTCTCCTGGGGCCCCGTAGTCTCGGACACTCGGGTACCTGACATTGGCTGTCCAGTCTCCTTACACCGGTCACATACATTTCCTATGGCGCGTTCACACCAGGACTGCGCGTCACACATGTACTTCACCTGCTGCTGATCAGGATAAGAGAAGCTGGAAAGTAATCACTGAATATAACGGCACCTGGCTCTGATCCGCTCCTGGGGGGACGGACATGTTCTTCTAAGGGACCATTCAGCATCTCCACATCCCCGGACTTCATCTTCTTCATCTCTACAGCTCTGGACACCGATCTCTTCCTAAAATACTAATAACAGATGACAGATCTTGTAGATCACTTGTCTCCCCAGAGTTTTCTATTTATCTCACTTATATGCAGAAGAAAAAAATCCCCAAAAACTACTTACCAGAAAGATCCCGGCAGATACAATTGTGAATCCAATCACAAATCCAACCAAAACTGGAGCATGAAGCCATAGAGGATCTGTGCAAGCATAAATGACACACATGGGAGACACTGAGACCTGGGGACAGGAGACATTCAGTCTGTAGCATATATACATATAATGATCTGCTGTATACAGTGCATACGTCTATAGGCCGGTGATAACACAATGTATATAACAGATCTGTGTGATATAACATCCAGGTGATAATATACAATCATTATAAGAGACCGAATCTCACAACACTCAGGAGTCACCAACAAAACAGAGAGGAGGGAAATTAAAGATTC
>JAODAL010064673.1:0-18603 GCA_025379985.1 Phyllomedusa bahiana
GAAAAAAACACAGCACGTGACAGCAAGATCCCAAAGTGGGCAGGGGGCAGCAGCAGGCAAGGGGGCAGAAGCCTAATGGGGACCTTGCAATCTTGTTTACCACCCACCAAAAACGCATGCAATGCGGCACACACCAAAAACCAGAATAGCTTAAGATCATGGTGCACGCTACTGTCTCAACACCGATGTTTTTGCATGTGTTCCGGACCCAAATAGACTTCGGTATCCAAAATAAAACAATGGCCCAGCTGGCTCTCCCCCCAAGAGTGTTGTCCTGCCCACCCACGTCTATCTGGGGGGGGACCTTCACACAGCGGGAGGAGTCTTTACAGACAAACCATCCCTTTCCACAGATAATGTGGATCTTTTGGGTTTTCATAAAGATGAATCAGGAAAGGGGATCTCTGATATGTTGGGCCCCAATTGCCATCACCGATATTTGGGGGGCTCCCTTCACTTTCCTTTTCAAACAAAAATGGTCCTCTTGAAAACTTTTTTTTAAAATGATCATTTCTTACTGCAATTTTATTCTTTTTTCCCCCAACAGTTCATTTGTTTTTTGCGTGAGGAGACTGTAAAAGACAGCAAGGTTTCATGACAACACCAAACCATTTACTACTTTACTTAAAAGTTTTCCCATTGTCAATGGGTTTTGAGGTCTTTGCTGGAATACGCAATAATCAGCCTTTGGAAAAAAATTTGGACTTCTAAGGGCATTTTTCCCCTCACAATTTTTAAATGGCTGAAAGTCAATTAAATTTTTTGGGGGGCATGTTCGTGAGAACAGCAAAAAAATTTTTGGGCCTTTTGGGAAAGAAATTTGGTTCAAGTGGGATTTCTCCCTCACAATTTTTAAAGGGCTGAAAAGCTTTTTTTAATTTTTTTTTGGGCATGCGCTTTTAAATCAGCAATAATCAGGTCCCTTTTTAAAAAAATGTTGTTTCTAACGCATTTTTCCCCTTCCCAAACCAATTTTTTAACATTTTTTTTTGAAAGCTTCAACCTTCAAAAGGTTTTTCCATTTTTTTAAAAATAACCAAATTTTAAAATTTTTTAATTTTTTGGGGGGGGTTTTGCTTGAAAACAGCAAAAACTACGGGCCTTATTTTTAAAAAAAAAGTTGTTTCTAACAAACATTTTTCTTCACAATTGACCAAAGTGGCTCAAGGGCAGCTTGAATTTTTGGGGGTTTTTTTGCTTGACAGGCACTATACTACACCAATTAAAAAAAGTTTTTTTTAAAGAAAATTTGTTCTTCACAATTGACCAAAGTGGCTCAAGGGTCATGCTTTGAATTTTTGGGGGCATTTGCGTACATCAGCTATACTAAGCCTATCAAAAAAATTTGTTTTCAAAACAAACATTTTTTTTCACAATTTCAAGAGTGGCTCAAGGTGATGGTTTGCTGTCAGAAACGGGAAATAGGTAGGACACTTTTAAGGGAAAAATTTTGAAAAAATGACTTGTTTTGAAGTTTTTAACAACTTCAATCCCTGTATTGAGAAACCCATTAAACAATGAAAAAAAAAAACAAAGACAGGGGGATTCCATCCTATTTTAAAAAAGTTTTTCTAAATTTTAAATTTCTAAAAAACTTGCATGTACAAAAACTGTTAAAAAAATTTTCCCCTGAAAATTTTTACAAGGAGGTACGGAAACTTGACCAATTAGGGTTATTCAAAAACATGGGGTATGGAGCACGACAGAGAACAAAGTACAAGACCATTTTCCCCAGCACTTTTAGTAAAAGAGAAAAAAAAGCCCAAAATAAAGGGGACCTGGGGGGTAACAGAGCGTTAACCACCATTATTTCCAATAAGCCATTGGCCACATCATACGAGGGGAAGCGCTACCCAGGTATTTACGGTAAGAGGAAGGCTGGATTCTCACACTTCCCTTCCGCACTCTGCTTTTAGCACACATTTTCGTGCTGCGTCATCACATTTTAACCTGCGTTTAATTTTGAGGGGGCCCCACCTGGGCTTTCACCGCACCCACTGAACTCCGGCCCGGGGCAGCTTGGGCCCAGGGCGGTATAGTCAATGCCATAAAAAAAAAAGTGGTTGAAAGACCCTTTTTCCGGCATTTTTTAAAATTTGGGCAAAGCAGGTTGGGCTCATGCTGTGGCCCAGGGCAGATATCAATGTCCTTAAAAAAAAATGGGTTGAAAACTCCTTTTTTTCCGGGACTTTTTAAATGTGGGGGTTTCCCGTTTGGGGCCAGCTGTGGCCCAGACAGGGGAAAATCAATGTCCATGAAACTAAAATGGGGTAAAGACTCCTTTTCCCCCCACTTTTAAATGTGGGGTAGCAGTTTGGGCTCAGCTGGGCCCAGGGCAGGTTTAAAGTCAAAGCCATAAATAAAATGGGGGTTGAAAACTCCTTTTTCCGGGACTTTTTAAATGTGGGGCTGCAGGGTTTTTTGGGGCCCGCGTGGCCCAGGACAGTAAGTCCCAAAAGTCCAGGAAAACTAAAATGGGGTTAAAACTCCTTTTTTTGCACTTTTAAAAAAAAGGGGGGCATCAGGGTTTTGGGGGTCAGCTGTGGCCCAAGGGGCATATAGTCAATCCATAAAAAAAATGGTGGGTTTAAAGACCCCCCTTTTTTTTGGCACTTTTTAAATGGGGGGTCATGCAGGTTTGGGGCCCAAGCTGTGGCCCAGGACAGTATAGTCAATGTCCAGTGAAACTAAAAAGGTGGTTTGTAAATACTCTTTTAAACCGCACTTTTTAAATTGGGAGTGTCATGCAGGTTGGGGCTCAGATGCCTGTTGCCCAGGACAGTGTATAGTCCAATGTCCCCATGAAACTAAAATGGTGGGTTTGAAAGACTCCTTTTACCTGCACTTATTAAATTTGGGGGTCATGCAGGTTTGGGGCTCATGCTGTTGCCCAGGACAGGTAATAGTCAATGTCCCTTGAAACTAAAATGGGGTTGCAAGACTCCTTTTTCCGGCACTTTTTTAAATGTGGGGGTCATGCAGGTTTGGGGCCACATGCTTCGTTCCCCAGGACAGGGAAATTCAAATGTCCAGTTCAATTAGATGATGGTCAAATCATACTGCCTACTGCACTTTTAATTTGTGGGTGATGCAGTTTTAAGGTTCAGGCTGTGGTAACAAGACAGGGATAGTAAATGGTCTGTGACTTTTTTCTGTGACTTTATAACCTATGTGTGTTGCCTAAGATGTTAGACGTATCCATTTGACTGTTCGTGGATGTTAATTTTCAGCTTCTCCAGCCTTAGTTTGGGTGTATATTAAATGAACAGGTTTGTGCACTCCCATAGACCTTTAATGGTAATTCGCTCAATAAATCGATGCTCACTATCGAAAAACCATATCGATAGCGCCGACTATCGACTATCGAACGAGATCTCGATAGCCAACGCAATCGCTTCAACACTAGCCTGTACTCCCTCAGAATCATATTACTAGTAAGGTAGAACCCCCAGTAATATGTTGGTAGGACCTAGGTTGGGTAGGCAGTCAGAAGTTAGGTCACAGTAGGTAATAGTTCCCAGCAAGTAGATTGGCTACAGTAGGTAGTAGAGTTGACCATAGGTAGGCAGTATTTAGACCCCAGTTAGGTAGGTAGCCCCCCAGATAGATAGGTAGGCTCAAGTCCCAGCCTTCCTAAAATATGGTTTTGCTGAAAATTTCATTAATTCTTCATTGAGCTCCAGATTTCATCTTCCAGTGATTTGTCTTGATAAACCTCTGAAAATCTCTTTAATTAATGGAAAATGCCTGAGGTACTCTATCCAGTATCATACTGAACCTCTGACGCTTTAGGTTGGGGCGTCCCAAAAGGAGCAGATCTCGTTCCTTGTGATTCTGCATTCCACTTTTGCAGTTTTCCTGGGTCTCTCATGGTTGCAATGCCACACTCTCGTACTTGACTGGCAAACGGGTAAAGTCACTCGCTGGGGGCATCATTGCTTCCCGCTGGGTGTTTCACACCATTTGCTTGGAGTGCACTGCTGCTTCTCCATCTGATTCCCACGACTCACTTTTCTGCGTCTTCCATCCATCGGATCAGGAATCTGTGCATGTCAAACAGCGAGAAGCTAGCAAGACGCTTTTCCCACATGGAATAAGACGGTCAGATAGATCTCTTTGTTCTGTCCTAATGCCTCCTCATGTTAAGTACATCCCACTGTCTTGCCAAAACTCAGACTATGTCAGCCTATGTCTCAAAGAAAATCTGCAAAAAAAATCCTGCAAAAAGATTTATAATGCACTGCAAGGCGTCCTCTCCAGTCTGTGCTGGGTATTTTCTCTTAGAGAAAAAGATGGGTTCTCTTCATCCCTGGCATCAATTATCATGGTTTAAAACAAGATTACTGGCAAGAACTGTTATCTACCTACCCTCTGTTCTCCGAGCTCTCTGATTGATTACATGGGCCAGGATCCTCTCCAAACCGACTTGCGTAGGAAGCCTGTAATTTAATCGTATCCCATGAAGGTAACTAAATGTAATCTCGCTTTCAAACATTTTGTGATGGGTCAACGTCGAGAACCTCGCTATGCCTTTTGGCACTGCTGCAATGCTCCAGCCATCCTTCCAGACTTTTTCCAATGATATCATCTTGGGATAAAGGTCTAAAATTGAACCTGCAAAATTGCTGCAGTTCTTCAATGCCGTGACCTGTACCTCTGGCTATTACACTGCTATCCTGGGGTTGCAAACTCATCCCCCAATTCATCCCCACTTCTTCACCCCGCGCGGCGCCCATGGTGGTCTAATCAAGAAAAATGGTAATCCTAAACTCTGGCCGCCTGAAGCGGAAGAAGCTTTTGCCCAATTTAAATCCATATTGCCACAACACCTGCTCGAACCAAATCCAGAAAAACACATTGCACCCTAGAGGCAGACACCGAATCAGTAAGGGCCAGATCTGTACCCATCGCATAAGACCCAAAAACCTATTCCCCCTGCAGAAGAATGACATAGAAGAATTGGCGCCAACTCTGGAAGTAGCCCGCCATGCTGTGAATATCTACCCTCCCTTTACTATGCTGACCCTGCATCCAGTCCTTCCATTTACATTGTTCCAGGTCATGTGAATATAATATACTCTCCAATATCCACAATTATGCCCGGTGAGTATAAACCTCATCATAAATGTTTAAAAGGCTCTCTGCCTTTAATTGGGATATTATACATCTAGGTAATCCCACCAGAGATTTATATAATATTCGAGGTTAACTATTATATCTTTAGAATCATATACTGATATGGTTGTTTATTAGTGCTTATATATTCCTAGTGGGCTAGTGGTTAATATTTGTCATCTTGGCTAAAAGTCATAATAATTCTCTTGAAAATTTAACTATTACATCTTTAAAATCATATACTGGTATGGTTATGTATTACTGCTTATATACTCCTAGTGGGCTAGTGGTCACTGTTTGTCATCTTAGGCTAAGAGACATAATTCTCTAGACAATTCTCTAGGAGTCTTTAGTCACATGTCTATAACATCTAGGTTAAGGTATGAGCCAGTCAGTAATGTTTAATGGCTTGGTTTATCTGTTGGCACTACATTAACCATCTTGAGAGCCTCATATAAGCCATATTGGTGGACTATTTGTTGTTTAGTCCCTAGTTTGACCCCTATCTTACATTTTTTGGATCCAGGGATATGATAGGGCTTTCCTACTAGGGATAGATTCTGGGTTGAAGTCCCCCTTATTGAGGCAGGTACTCCGTTGTTTGGATAGGTAGGAGTATTTTTTTGTTTGTTTTATCTCTCCCTCCTATCTATAAATAACAGTGATAGTTTCTGAAAGGTCATTAGGTTTTATATATTATATGTATTATAAAAAGTTTAAGTTTTTAGTAATTTATTTGTGTGGACACTCCAATTAAAACCCCTGGCAAGCTAGAATGGGTCTCTCTTCTTCTCTCGAATTTGAATTTCCTACTCCACTTTAGAACCTGCAGAGGACCAATTTGAAAGGTCTGATGCCCTCTCTCGATTCTCCAAATATTGTTTGGCCATGACGACAAGCCATCAATACATTCTTCCACTGAACGCCTAATTAACTGTAGCTCTCCATTGACCTCAAACAGATTATCCTTCCAGGGGAATTTTCGTGTTGCCCGGCGTTAAGAAAAAGATTCCTGGAATGTGTCATTCTTCAAGTTAGCCTTGTCACCTGGTAACTCGAAAATCACAGTAATTATTGATCTCGTGACGATTATTTGATGGCCTAATCTAGTTCAAGAGTCAAATCCTTTGAGTTCCATTAGCTTGCTCCACTTGTGCCCGTAATAAGACTTCTTGTCTCAAACCCTCTGGACTCTTTCATCCTTTGCTTATACTTGAAAAACCCTGGACTAGAGATGGGCGAATCGATTCTAACGAAGTGGAATTTGTTTAGAATTTCAGGAAAACTTCGGTTCGGAACGAAGTCGAACTTTGGGTACTATCGGTGAACGAAGTGTGCTCTTGATTGATAAAATGGCTCGAGCACTATTGCTCTACAATTTGGCAAAGCACTCTGGTAGGAAGAAGGGCATAGCCCTGCAGACATGTGCATAGGTGAAGCAATCAGCAACCCGGCGGACTCAGAGACGTCACCGCACTAAATAAGTCCCGTGCTCTACGCCGTGAGCTCACACACCTCTTCACTGTGCACATCAGGAAGGTGCAGCCGCGGCTGATAGCTCTTACTAAGAATTGATTTTTTATATAGCGAATTTCTGTGGGGTGTCTCAGCATGACTCAGAGACTGTTCTCCTATAATGTTCATATTCTAATAATTAGTGGTATTGGATCTGAAATCCAAGTGTGCGTCACTGCACTGCATATACATTCAATATCCAAGTGGGATCTAAGCAGTTCCCGCTGTATGTATTCATTAAAGAAACAGACGTTTTTACAATACCAACACCACTTCATTTTTGGCTGCTCAATTTCTATTTGTTCAATTTACATCCAAAAGGGTTTAAGTTAAGCGTTGTAATGCTGGTGTGACTGACAAAAATAAACCGACTTTTTCAACGCCAAAATATCTAAATTTTTTCTTGAGCCTAATTCACAAGCAAAGTTTAAATACTACTGTAATCTCTTGTTGTGTGGCGTAGAAAACACTAATTGTAACACCTACTAAAAGCTACTAGTTAATGCGGCTCAAGTTCTTGGCGCAATTTAGATCCATGTGTTAAATTAAGCGTTTGTTTTTGCTGGTGTTTGACGAAAAAAAAAATCAATCTATTTTCAACCCAAAATATATAAATTTTTCCTGTAGCCCTAATTCAACAAGCAAAGTTAATTACATACTGTAATCTCTTGTATGGCGTAGAAAACACGCATTGTAACACGCGTACAAAGCTACTATTTTATGCGGCACAATTCATAGCACAATTTAGAACCAGGGTTAATTAAGCGTTGTTTTGCTTGTCTGACAAAAATAATCCTCTTGTCTGGTTTGGGGGTTTGCAGATTGCGCGAGAGAGGATGAGTGACAAATATTTCCTGTAGCCTAAGCCTAATTCACAAGCAAAGGTTAATTACAACTGTATCTCTTGTTGTGTGGCTAAAAAAACACGCCAATTGTAACACGCCTAAAACAAACTACTAGTTTGGTGGCGGCCCAATTCTATTTGCGCAAATTTACATCAGGGATAATTAAAGCTGTTTTGCTGTGTGCTGACAAAAATAAACCGTCATTTTCAACAGCCAAAATAAATAAATTTTTCATGTAGCCAATTCACAAGCAAAGGTTAATTAACAACGTATCTCTTGTTGTGGGGCTAGAAAACACCAAATGTAACACGCTACAAACTACTAGTTTTATGCGGCTCATTCTTTGGCGCAATTTACATGCCAAGGGTTAATTAAGCGTTGTTTTGCTGGTGTGCTGACAAAAATAAGACCGTCTTTTTCAACGCAAAATATATAAATTTTTCCTGTAGCCTAATTCACTAAGCAAAGGACTTAATAACAACTGTATCTCTTTGTTTGTGCGAAGAAAACACGCAATTGTAACACGCTACAAAGCTACTAGTTTATCCTCCAATTCTTTGCGCAATTTTTACATCCAGGGTTAATTAAGCGTTGTTTTGCTGGTGTGCTGACAAAAATAAACCGTCTTTTTCAACGCCAAAAATATATAAATTTTTCATCGTAGCTAATTCACAAGCAAAGGTTAATACAACAGTATCCTCTTGTTTGTGGCGTGAAAAAACACGCAATTGTAACACGCTACAAAGCTACTATTTTATGCGGCTCAATTCTTGGCGCAATTTACTGCCAGGTTCAGTTAAGCGTTTGTTTGGTGCTGTTAGCTGACCAACAAATAAACCGACTTTTTAACGGCCAAAATATATAAAAAATATCATGTAGCCTACTTCCACAACAAAGGTTAATTACAACTGTAATCTCATGTTTTGTGGCGTAGAAAACACGCAATTGTAACATGCTACAAAGCAACTAGTTATGCTTCTCAATTCTTTGCGCAATTTACATCCAGAGGGTTACTTAATCATTGTTTTGCTGGTGTGCTGACAAAAATAAACCGCTTTATTCACGGCAAAATATAAACATTTTTTTCCTGTAGCCAAATTCACAAGCAAAGGTTAATTACAACTGTATCTCTTGTGTGTGGCGTAGAAAAACACTGCATAAATAACACTCTACAAATCCTACTAGTTTGTGCTGCTACAATTCTTTCGTTTGGCGCAAATTACAGCCAGGTGTTAATTAAGCGTTGTTTTTTGCTGGAGTGCAGGCAAAAAAAAACCGTCTTATACAACGCCAAAATATATACATTTTTTTTCCAGTACCTAAAGTCATGTCCCGATGGTTTAATTAAGCCAGTTTGTGCTTTTACATTTAGTAAAACAAACAGTGTATTTTAATTAAAATGACACATCCAATAAACTTTTCCTGGCCATTTGTGGATCGCAATTTTAAATCCAAGGGTTACCCAAGCTTTTTACTACTGGTTCATTTTGGAGTCAAAATCCAGGTGTAAATCATATACAGGATATCAGCATCATACAGTGTATGAACTTTATAGAACAAACAGTATGTCAGCCAAGAGGTGGCAGGGTCCTGCACCTGCATGCAGTGGCACAAACATTCCTGGAACAGGCCCTGACCAGGTCGTCATCACAGCAAGGGGACGTCGCAGCAGGGGTCAACTCGGTGAGCCACAACTGCCGACTGTCAACTAGCTGGCCGAGTCGTTTTGTTCAGCAACCCAAGTGTTTTTCTTGATATGGATATGACTAGCTCATCTCTTCCTCCCAGATGACATCTGACAACCCAGCCAAGAGTCGGTGGGAACCTCAGAACACAACCATTAGTTGGCATGGGCCCGGGACGGGTCAGCGGCCCTCGACCTGTCCTCAGCCGCCTCTGTCCCATCTCCGTTTCCCTCGAGCCAGAGATCTACTATGTGGTCTGGGCTCAGCGCCACTATATAGCAGATGGAACATTTGAGGAGGGCAGTCAAGCAGCTACTTGGCAGCGAAGAAATGGTGCCAATATCGCCTGCTTCTTTGCAGTAGGCCGGCAAAGTATAGATGTGGAGAGTTGTCATGGGAGGTCATGTTTGAGAGGTCAGCTCCATACAAACCGTTGGATAGAGGACAGCAGTGACGATGAAACACAAAATAGTGACGATGTAAGCCGCCGCAACTTGGGAGCCTGTGTGAGCAGAGGCTTCATCATCGCAGGAGAAGAGGGCGTCAGCTTGCGCGTCAGGCATCAGCGCAGCCAGCAAGTGGGGTCGTGTGGCCGTGAGGTCAGCAGGAAAGGCAAGCAAGTGTGAGGGTATGGGAGCCAAGCGGCCACGGTGTAAAAAACCCCTTCGCAGGTCCCAAAAAATTAGCAGCGACAGTGGCTTCATCGCGGCACAGCGGCGAGTAGTTCACTCAGTGCGGGAGCGATGGCGGTAATATCCGATACTCCGGCGGTGTGGCAGTTCCATATGCTAAACACCTTGAGAGCCGAATCAGGTATATGTAGAATCTGTGTGGGGCAGAAAGTGGAGCGTGCCATGAGCTAGATGTAGGCAACCACGCCCTGCGTCAACACATGCAGCGTCACCATCCGTGCCTGGGAGAAACTGGCTCAGATGTGGTGGTCCAACCTGCCGCCGCAGCAACGCAGCACAGCGCCAGTGGCAAGCATGCCAATTGCAGCCAGTCAAAAGCTCCACCAGCTCAGCAGAAGGGAGCTGTTTTCTCTTTGACATCCATCATCCCTCATATCCCCGGGCCATGCTCCTGCTCCTCGCTACATCATGGCGGCCATCATTCGTTCAGCGAGGCTATTGCAAAGAGACAACATTATGCGTCCAACCATCCTAAGTTGCATCATGGCAGACCGTGCTCGCTGTCCAAGTTGTTGGAACTGCAGTCCCTCCCCTTTCCAAATGGTGTACTACTGCACCGTACAGGAACAAATGCTTTGGCCGAGCCGAGATTCCAAGCCGTAATTTCTTTTTCCAAAATGCAGTTACCACACTTCATAAAAGTGTAGAACATAAGGTGGGTCAGTCCTTGTGCTTATCGTTGTTCCCCAAGGTGCATAACGGCAGCGCGGGACACGTCAGAGCTGTAACTACGGTCAGGGCCATACATATCCTTTTACTGGGCCCACTGGTGAATGTTCATCCAGCACAGGCACACCAACAACTTGTACAGAGACGCCGCAGTTCCATCCTCACGATACAAACTGCTGCCCTGCTCCAATGTCCGCCTCCTCTCCTCCCACCACCACCACCATCTCAGCCTCCACAACGTACTGCTCCATCATACCACATGTGTAGGGCACACGCGGTGTCACGCAGTTCAACACCTGGCTTGCCTCGCGAACGAAGTCCCACACAGGGAAGGAACTGCTCCGGCTCCATGCAGCAAGAAATCGATTTTTGTGGCTTTCTCGCCAACGCCAACTGCCTAACGTAACCATGGTGACGGACAATGGGAGGAACATGTGTCCGCCAGCACACCGAGGAGGGATGGTCCATCTGCGCCCTGCATGGCGCATGTGATCAAACTTGTTGTGAAAAGTTCCTGAAGTCTTCCCACCGATCCTTCAACCATCTGGAAAATGCCAGGAAACTGTGCAATTGCACATTATCCATCGTACAAAGCCAGGAACACCCTCGGGACTAGATGCAGCGGCAGAACGGCCTCCCCCAACACACTCCTGAATGCGAAGTATTCACCGCAGGAATTCCAGCCTGCGCATGTGGACCGAACTGTATGACAGAAAAGGCATTAATGATTTTTGAAGATCCCAGGCAGACAGAAGTACTCCCTGCGTAACTTTGATGTCAGCCAGTGGCAGCTCATCGTGACACCTGCCGTTTGTTGAGCCATTCGAGGAGGCAACGTTATTTGTCAGTCGCCCAGACTACGGAAATTGAAAAACAATCATTCCACTGCTACATGTCCTGGAACAGATGCTGAAAAATCTGTCTGGTCAGGGGCCTGGAGACATGGCGACTACAATCTCGTGGCCACATGAGTCCGGTGGGGACTGAAATGGAGGAGGAGGAGGAGGACATTGAAGCAGAAGCATTGTCTGGTGAAATGAGTGGATTTTCTACCCAGGTGACAAGGGAGGAGGAGCAGGAGCAGCTGGAGGAGGTGGATGGAGATGAGGAAGACGAGGCAGATGACCCCCAAGCACCGTGGCAGTATACAGTGGAAATGGAGGCAGGGAGCCCCTCGGAGTCACTTGTGCAGATGGCCCGCAGCATGCTTATTTGCCTGGCTAGTGACAGCCGAATAGTCAGCATCCGGCAGAGGGATGACTTCTGGCTCTCCACCCTATTGGACCCTCGCTACCGGTCCAAAATGGGAGCCTTTTTCCCAGCTATTGAGAGGGAAGACAAACTCAAATACTATAGGGAAATCCTCCGTAATCAGTTGGCTGCTGCCTATGTGCGGCATCGTCCCTCCTCTGACAGGTCTGACCGGGGGGTTCCTCAGCGCTCACGTACTACTGCCGCGGCTGCTGGGGGAAGGTGGGGGGGTAGGAGCAGTACCAGCTCCATCAGTAGTAACCTAAGTCTGGAGTCACTGATGAGCAGCTTCCTTCACCCGCCTAGTGAGGAGGGCAGTCGCCAGCAGCAGCAGCAGCAGGACCTGGAGCAGTCCCTGAACCAACAGGTTGTGGCCTACTTGGACAGCACTCTGCCACCTCAGTTAGAAGATCCGCTGGACTACTGGGCAGCCAAACTGGATGTGTGCCGCAACTTGCCGAGTTTGCAGTGGAGAAGCTGTCCTGCCCGGCCAGTAGTCTGGCATCAGAGCGGGTTCAGTGCGGCGGGGGCCATCGTTACCCCAAGGAGAACCCGCTTGTCCACGGGAAATGTGGAACGACTGACCTTTGTCAAGATGAATCAGGCGTGGATCGGCCAGGATTTCCACACACCAATGCCTTAGGCGTCAGTCTGGGTTCAAACTACCTGCCTCAGCCACTATTCTGATGCCGCCACCCGCCTGATGCCACACATCTGCTGACAGTTTCTCCAATCTGCCTACCACCATCTTTACCAGGGACTGCTATTGCCCACCCACCTCCAAAACTCTTCATGTGCCACTCTATGACCTCAGGGTGCTGCTGCGTTGGGTGTTGCCCGTACAAACCACACTGTGTCCCCTTTGTGCCAAATGTCTGAAACCTCAATGCTGGGTGCTGGGGGCTGCTGCCATGTCCCCCACACGGGGTCTTTGGTTTCCAACCTTTCCCGACCCCATTTTTTTTCTGCCCGCCCCTGAAAACCCCCCCGCTTTCCCCATTTTTTTGTGTCACTCTGTGGCTTCCTCCTGTTTTGGCCCCCCCCTTTCCCAAAAAGTCATTGTGCCCCTGCCTGAACTCAACTTTCATGCCCCGCCGGGACCCCCACAAATGTTTTGAAATTGGTGGCCCAAATCTGGGGGGCCCAAAAAATCTTTTGCCCGCCTCCAGAATGTCATTGTGCCAACCCCGCCCTTAATTTTATGCTGCTGCTGTCGTGACCCTCCACACTGTAATCAAATTGGTGCCCCCTCTTTGGCCTAAAACTGTTTTGGGGGCCCCCTCCCCCCCAAAAGTCATTTGGTGGGGCCACGCCTGATCTCAGCGCGGCTTTTTGGGGACCTCCAAAACTGTAAACATTGTGCCTCTCGTGGGCCTAATACTGTTTTGGCCGCCTCCAGAATGACATTGTTTCCACGCCTAACTTAAAGCTGCTGCTTCTTTACCTCCCTCATGTGGTGATTGTGCCATTCCCCGTGGGTTCCTCCTGTTTTTTTGGGGCCCCCTCCAGAATGTCATTGGGGGGCCCCCTGCCCGACCTCATGCGCTTTTGGCTGGCCGCCGTCACCGTCCCCACCCTGTCCCCTAATTTTGCCAAAACCTGAGCTCTCCCGCTTTTTTATTTCCAGCTTTCGCTGGCAAAGACTTTTTTCAGGGAAAATTCCCCCCTTGAGTTTTTTGGGGCATTTTGGGCCCCCTTTTTGTGGGCCCCGGGGGGAAATTTTAAAAGTGAAGCGATTTCTAAGGGGCGGGGGGGGGGGAGTCATCTGCCGTGTCATACTAAAACACAACATTTTTATAAAGACCCCAAAACCCGCTCCCTCTGGCCAATTAAATTTAAGCCCCCTGGGGCCACAACGTTTTTTTTACAGCACCCTTTAGGGTCTGTGCAATGCCTGAATTAAATTTCTTGGTTTTAAAAGGCCTTTTTCGTGCCGAAGTAATTCGGAACGAAAACAAATTTTGTCGGGAAAAAATTTGGCGAAGTTACCAAATCGAATTTTTTTAAAATTTTCCCCAACTCCCAAAAAATTTTTCAAAAATATAATTAAAAATTAAAATTTTTTAAATTTAATAAAAAATTTTTATAAAAAAAAACTAATATAAAAATATATAATATTCCAAAAATATTAAAAATATCCCCTATAAAATGTATTTAAAATTAATAGAATCTAAAACTAATTTTACATGAAATAACCCACTGATGATGATGTACAGATTTTTAAAATTTTTACTACATTAAATTTGAAATGTATTTTTGCTGCTCTCACACTTTATTCTACATACAGCAAGAGCCAGTACACCACAGGTCTTGCTGGGACCTTTGGTCCATCAAATAAGATCACTACCATAGTTTCTATTCACTGACACACTATTCTAATGACTTTTCTGTTATTGTTCCAGTCTTTCTATAGCCTTTATACATGTTTGGCTCATTACTTATGCGCCTAAGTTTCATAATGCTTCAAACACGCAGGCGAGGTGCAATGAACTTTAGACACCATATATGAATGCAATAAAAACACTTTCATACATCCAGGTGCATTTGCACTGAAAAATAGATGCGAAAATGCATTTTGATCCACCTAGTTCCCTAAATTTTGCCACTGTACAGAATAGTGCAGTCTGCTATGCTATTCTTTGCAGTGAAATGAAGGAAACCAAAGAGTGACCAAACAGAGGCCAAAATAAAACAGTATGGTCTCATAGTGCATATGGACACTGGTGGTGCAGTATATGTGTTATTGAATTTTGAGTAGATAAAGGGGCACCTTCTCATTTCTTGGTCAGAGTGAAGAATATTATTACTGTCTTAGTAAGCAGGGCACTTTCTAATGATCAGCTTAGTTTCAAAGAACCTTTCTAACAAGTGTGTTTTTTCCAAAACTGAAAAGCTCATTTTTTTGGGGTTTTTTGCTAGCATACTGGTCCCCTTTTAAAGTAAAAAAAACTTCTACTCACCTTTCCTCTCACCTCGTATCCATCCACACTCTCCGCCAGTCTTCTATTGTCTTCTGGTCTTGAGCCAAACTGGATGTCACAGCTGAAGCCACTGCTTGGCTGCTGCAATCACCCGCCATTGGCTGATGCCAGCCAATAGTTGCTGCATCCAATCAGTGCCTGTAGTGGTTAAAGTAAAATTGTAACAAACATTAACAAACTAAGATAACTTTATTTGAGAGTGGAAAAAGTTTGTTTTTTTCACAACAAAACACTTGTCACAGAAATGAATCTCAAAGGAGACTGAAAGTATTTGGTGCTATAATTAGCAAATGAACTGTGAATTTTAGCATAAAAAAATGTCACTGTAAAGCCATTGCCCTGTATTTGTGATATAGCAGAAACATGTTTAATGAGCTAGAAAAAATTGCATAGAAGAATGGAACTGACTTGAATTGTTTGAATGAGATTTGAGAACTAAAATTTAGAGATTGCAGAAAAAAGAAACTTCATAGACATGAAATACAGTCATGGCTGTATTATGTTAATGGCATTCTTTAGAACTGATTGATACTGAATTTAATACAATACTTTAAATAACAAGTGTTCCTAAGCCTTTATACTGTACAAGAGAATTTAATAACAGTTGTATATAGTTATTATTTAAAGTTATTAGCAGCACGAACTCTAAGGATACGTTCACACAGCATATTGCGGCTCAGACAGGAACGTGATGCAATACGCCTTCGTTAGCGCTGTTGAAAGTACACGAGAAATGTGATTATAAAATCATCATCATCTGAATAACACAATGATCTTACACAGTACTCAATGAGTGCGGGACCTGACCGATGATTTTACCATACTTGCGGAGCTTAATTTGCCGCAATTATGTGCTGAAGTATGCCCTGCAAATATGCCAACTGAATATACCTTAATTCAACATATTAACCCCCTTCCATATCACAATGTATCCATAAGTCATGACATGGACTAAGACCCTATTTATATTATGTATTGAGCATGTTAGAGGCATTCGCCAAGAAAAAGTCCTGACTAGTGTTGAGCGATTATTATCGACAATGTTGAAATCGGCACGGTTTTTATGTTGATCGGATTTTTTAGATCACGCGATAATTTAGGTTAAAATCTGTGCATAATCTATTAATATCGCGCCATTTTCTGCGCTTCCTGTCATTTTGGCGGTCAGCAAATCAGCTTAGAGAATAGAGCAGGGTGAGCTGTGTCTGCGACATCATGACTGGGATGTGTATGGTTGCGATTGGCTGGAAAAATCACATGACCTAGTTTTACATAGAACAGCCCTTCCTGTTCTGCCTCAGTGTGTGTCAGCGTCTCAGAGGAGTAGGACGGGCGCTCTGCCTCTGTCCTATCAGCTCTGCACACAGCTCAGCGAAATTGTTCTATTTGTTCACAGAGACAGCTATACTTTTAGCTGTGAACATTAGAACTTAGGTAAATTAGAGATTGGCAGGTTTTAGGTAGTTAGGCTGAGAATTTTAAAATAGCATCTAGCCCTGTGAAGTCATAGGGGGACCGGGGGGGGGGGGCCCACGGGCAAACACAGACCAGCTCGTTAAAGGATAGTGGATATAGTGCCGCCGAGACTTAGTTTAAACATTGCATTGCAATGGCTTTTTATTAACAGTTTTCTGTTGAAATATTACTTGTATGTTGGGCAGCCTGAACTTATATTACGATACAGATCTTTTCTGCAGGTCTATTTGTTAGGTGCAAAACTCCACTTTTATTATCCGTATACATTTCAGATATGTGTTTTTTCACTTTTGCCCAGTCCAGCTTTGTTGATAGAGGCACCTTGCACTTAAATTTCAATACAGCAATTTTGTCGTCACCGCAGGTATATTTTTAGGTGCAAAAAATACCGTTTATTATCCGTATACATTTCAGATAGGTGTTTTTTCACTTTTGGGCAGGCCAGCTTTGTTGATAGAGGCACCTGCACTTAAATTTTGTTTTGATTTGAGGGATTTGAGAATAGCTGTGATTTGCTGTGATATATATCATATGCTAACATATAAGGTCCTAACAGAGGAATGGCTTTCATTGTGTAAATGGGACCTCTACTGGTTAAGTAGATCCATGCCTACACTATCAGCTACCATCCCACTGTCATAGTGATTTGCTGCACATTGATGGGCCCCCAAGAACTGTCATGGTTCTTAGCTTTAGCTTACAGTATTAGCTGAAGCCAAAGACTTAGTCTACAGGTAGTAAAGATTTTTTATGCCAGATATATCAAAACATTATAGAAGTGGTCAAACAATTGCTTTGTGAAGGGAAATATTATAAAATGGTGTAAAATGTATTTAAGGAAAAGTGTTGTTATCTTGTAAAAGTGTTAAAAAAAAATTAATAAAACTGATAAAAACAACAGCAGCAATACTTCTTTTACCAACCAAAAAAATAAATATATCAAGCATCAGGCTATATAGTTCACCCACATTGTGCAGAGACAAAGCTATAACTCCAACGCAGCATACAAATGATAATTGCCGATATCTAATCTTAAAAACATGACCATTTTTTAATGAAAAATATTAAAGTCTTAGGTCCACATCATAGAAACAGAGGATAAGACACTTACATCTCGTAGACATGATCCAGTGGAAAGGCAACAAGCTGACACATATCAACATAAACAATTTCTTAGTCATGGTTTGCGGCCCTTTTGTGTGCTCTGTTTCCATATTAACAAGACACCCACACTTATGAAAAATATACACAAAGGAAAAAAAAAGAAAAGAAAAAAAATATTATGAGAGAATAAATTAGTAGTGCAAGACAAGCTCTGATCTAAGCTTCACACTCTATGAGTAGGAATCTTAAAATCCAAAAGGCTTCTTTACTTAAGATCAGCATCCTGTAGTCTCCACGTCTTGCAGGTTTATTAACTCATTCTGCACCACAAAAGGTGAAACCTGATAAATCTCCTGCATGAACCTGTACAAAGTGCTTTTAGACACTGGACGCATTATGTGCCATGGATTACCAGCATCTCTAATGTGTTGATGAACCCTAGTTCTTAGCCTGCATGTACACAGTCTAAATGTGACATAACAAAAATAGTACATGTTATAGTATATGCTGCATATGTTAAACTATAATTAATAAATTACTTAAAACCATGAGTCTGATGATTAATGGCATCTACAATACAATTATTTTTTTAACTTATTTGCAACAAGAGTTTCTATTAAAATTGCTTTTAAATAGGTTGTCTGACTACAGACATTGATGGCATCAAGTCATGGATTTTTCCAGTGCCAGGTGAACCTCTTAAGAACTGGCCATTCGAAGGAGGGAGGCCTTATACTGGAAAATACTGGTCTGTCAGCTTGCGTAACACTTGGTTACGCAGGGATTTGTTTCAAGTAAGCTATAAGCCCGGGGAAAGTTGCTGCGAAGTTAGAAGTAGCTGTACCTGTGGGGTAAAGAGGGACGCCTCAATGCCACAGTGTGGATCCCAGGTAGATCTCTCTATCTCGCTGGCCCCTTCTCCCAGCTGATGTTATTGATAGATGATGCTGATAAGATGCCTGGTGGAGCTTGGACCTGTATATGGGGGCACCCGTGAACGGTTTTGATCTCAGGATTATCTCTCTATCTTTGTGGTCCGTGTTACCAGTTGATGGGCCAATAGATGAAGCTTATAATATGCCTGAAAGAAGCTTTGACCCATATACTGTATAGATGTGATGTAAGTATTTGTAATCCTTATTATGCGTGTCTTGCCTTTGTAACCAATATTATGCCCTGCCTTGCCTTTAAATCTATTATGCAAAAGTATATACAATATCACACTATCTTCTTTTTAGCTTTATGTAACATTGAATTATATATTAAAAAA
>JAODAL010064674.1:0-18602 GCA_025379985.1 Phyllomedusa bahiana
ACTTTATTGGGGGGGCCCCGGCACTCCAGTCCAACACTGAAAGAGTCCATAGCCTTTCTAAGACTGTTTGCCCTTTGACTGCAGTAGAGGGTACAGTATACGCTGGATACTTATTGGTGGCAGTTTGCCTTGTATCTGAAATGTGTGGACTGTGTTGAGTTGAGAATTATGCTCAGTATGTAACCTAAATGCAAGGTGAGATGTTCAGTGTAACATGTATATTACCATTTATTTTTCATGTAAGGTAGGAGGAGCTCATCCTGACCCATAATAGGACGTTATCTTATTTTTAATCTGCAGTGAGTAGTTTCTATATTTATTGCACTTCATTAATCATGCCTTTCATGTTTGATGGCTGTGCTATCCCTTTGTTATGTATCACTTGATTTATGCACAGATATTTGCATTATTGTTTTCACTTGAATTACATTGTTTGGTTATGTATTGTAATCATGTTTGGATTATGCTACTTGTATGTATATTATAATCAAAATGGTTTACCTGTTCCAGCAGTAATGCACCTGGATTTGCCGTACTAAAGCTATAAATGTGTAGCTTCGTACAGTTGTAGTACGACACACCTCCACCACACCCCCCGATCTCATGAGCATTACAAAGTTCCCTGAGCGCTCTGATGTTGGAGTGCGCCTGATTAAAAATCTAGCAAACAAGATGCAAGACTTCTGGCGCAGCCCATTTCATATATGTCGCCCTTTCTATTCACCCAATTACTGCTTGAGAAAGGCTCATTTGGAGCTGAAACGTTGCCATCATTGAACTTGGAATCAAGCCTTAAAGCTTCTTTTCATTATTCAAGAATGCCAAGATTTTTTCCTTTTTACCTATTCCAGATTCTTGACAAGGGTCTTTTTTTCACTGTCACCCATAAATGTATATTCTGTTGGAGGTGCTGCTTTTCTCTGTTTACTATCTATCTATCTGTCACTTAAAGTAGAGCCGTGGCAAAGCACAATATCTATTTATAGCATCTGTTTATCTATCTATCTATCTATCTATCTATCTATCTATCTATCTATCTATCTATCTATCTATCTATCTACCTATCCATTTTTGTGTCCATTAGAAATAGCATACATCATATAATTAAGTATGCTTTATTTCAAGTCTAATATAATCCTAGTTTGCTTGTTTCAAAACTGGCCTAGCCTTACTTTGGAGATTTTGATCTATTAATCTGGTAGGCAGTGTACATATTGTGTCCACTCTTTAAATTAATATCTGCTGAATGAGCAGCACTTTGTAGAACTTGAGCTTTGTGTTGTTTTCAGTGTCTGGCATTGCTTCTGATTATGCCTCAGGAATTCTAAATTGACAAGGCTTCTTTGTAAAAGGAGAAAAGAGAATACGAATAGTTCATTGCCGCATATAAATTATCAGCCAAACTTCAGAGAGAAGAGTTTTGCATTATTAGGTTTTTTGGACATACTGACACAATCATAATCAGTGCTTGAGTTACTTTTACCACTTTAAGGCACATTGCAAATTTGCAAATTACATGAGTATATTATTGCAGAGAATAAAATCGCCCTAACAAGTATTTTCCTGACAGATATCTAATGTGTATAGCCACTTTAAGAGCTCTGGAGCAGCAGTAGTGGTGGTCCAGGTGGTATCACTTTTTTTTCTATCTTTCCTCATACTGGCCACATTTTACTATAATGTTAACTATAATCTTAATATATTTGACAATCCATTTATTAAACAAAAAATTATTATAATTAAATATATTTTCTAGATTTGTCATTATTTTTAAAGACTCTGAGTTTTGTTAATAATAGTCAATACAAGTAGGCAAAATATATCAACTATTGACTCTAATGGTTTATATTTTTCCCATTCATGGCATTCCTGTTTCTTCACATGTAAAGATTTTTTTTAAGATGACAAAATCTCAGGCCCATCCTTCGAACAGATCATTAATATCATACTGGTGGGAGGCTGACCCTCGACCACCACCATTGATCACCGATTTGAATGGGTCATGGTACTCAGGCAAATTTGCTTCCACATTTGTCCAATTTATGAAAAATATTTTCGTTAACCCTATCTTAAGCCTAACTGCAACCCTGTCCTCAGTAGGGTTTAAGGTTAGTATTTTTACAGAGTTTTAGAAGTTAACTTACTGTTCTCTGGAGCTCTCAATCTGGCGGTGCTTCCTGTGCAGCATCACTATCGGTGCGATAACCTAACATTCTGTCTGATATCACTTCTGTAGCATAACATTGACTTTACACAGGGCATATGTCTTGCCATCAGAACTTAGCATGGATCTTAAGTGCAATGGAATAGTAAGTTAACCTCTAAAATCCTGTTAAAAAACCCCTTAACCTGCACTAAAACCTCTTCCTAAAATGTACTCTAGTAAACGGGTGACAAACAGAAGATAAACAGAAGACTAACAGGAAACAGATGCAAACAGACAACAAATAGAGAACAGTCAGATGGGCTGAGGTCAAACCAGGAGTATGCGCAGTTCCAAACGGACGAGGCGGGAGAGCAACCAGGAAGACAGGCCAAAATCCAGAGTACCAGTGAAAAGACACAGCAGAGCTCCGTCTGCCTGCTCCCGTCGCAGCTGGCCCACGATCGTGCGGCAACTGTGTCTTTCCAGATGGCCCAGAAAGTGAAAGTCACTTCCCGGGCTGTCTGTGATGTCATCATGCCCGGCAATGCACTATTTGCATTCCCGGCAGGGTGATTGACAGTCGCCATGGAGACCAGTAGACAGCAATAAGCTGTGTGCTGATCTCCTATTATCTGAGTAATTTGACGATTGTTCATACAATTCTCCTCTGGAGAAAAGTGAAAAAAAGTGTAAAAAAGTTAAAAAAGGGAAAAAAGTGAGACACAAACACAAAAAATAAAATAAAACCACGTACACTGCCCTTTTCCCCTTTGCAAAGGCCAAACACCCCAAAAAAGATAAAAAATAAATAACGTACCCATATTTGGTATCGCCACATGTGTAACGACTCACCCTATCAACATATCATGTTAATTTACCCGCACAGTGTACACCGCTAAAAAAATAAATAAAAGAATTGCAATTTTTGTTCATCCCACAGCACATAAAATGGAATAAAAAACGATCGAACATGCAAATAAACGCCAAAGTGGTACCAATTAAAACATCAGTTGATCCCACAAAAAAAGTCCTTACATAGCTCTGCTTATGGAAAAATATAAAAGTTATGGCTATCAGAAGATAGCGATGCATAAAGCACTTTTAAAGCACTTCAACATAAAAAAACTATATAAATTTGGTGTCGCCATAATCTTATCGGACCACAGAATAAAACTAAATTGTCATAGATACTGCACAGTGAGCGCTGTTAAAAATAAAAATAAAAAACACTACCAGGATTTCAGTATTTTCTTCACCCTGCCTTCCTAAAAAATTATTTAAAAGAGAACAAAAAGCCTTGTTCCCCCCAAAAAAATTCTACCAATAAAAAAAAAATACAACTCATCCCGCAAAAAATAAGGCACTACACAGCTCCGTACACAGAAAAGTAAAAAAATTTGGCTCCTAGGCGATGCAAAAACATGTTTTCCTTTTGAATAAAAAATGTTTTTATTGTGTAAAAGCAGTAACACATAAAAAAAAATAAAAATTGGGTATCGCTGTAATCATATAGACCTGATGAATAAAGCTAGCTTGTCATTTATACCGCATGGTGACCGCTGTAAAAAAAAAAAAAATAAAAAACACTACCAGGATTGCTGTATTTTGTTGAAAATGCTTCACAAAATCCTTAATAAAAAGTGATCAAAGAGTCCTATGAACCCCATAATGGTACCAATAAAAACATTAATTCATCCTGCAAAAAACAAGCCTATACACAGCTATGCACACAGCAAAATAAAAAAGTTAGGGTTTGTCAGAAAAAAATTCCATTTTTTATAGTGTAAAAGTAATAAAACATAAAAAAACTATATAAAATTTATATCATTGCAATTATACCGACCCGCATAATAAAGTTATTCTGTCATTTATACTTCACAGTGAATGCTGTAAAATTGAAACCCAAAAAACAATGATGGAACTGCGTTTTTGCCCCAATTTTCATGGCCCAACAAAAAAAAAACTATGGAACACCTGTGTATAGAGATGGGCGAATCGATTCTAACGAAGTGGAATTCGTTTAGAATTTCAGGAAAACTTCGGTTCGGAACGAAGTCGAACTTTGGGGTACTTCGGGTGAACAAAGTGTGCTTTTGATTGATTAAAATGGCTGCGAGCACATGGCGTACATGGGCAAAAGCACTCTGGGAGGAAGAAGGGCATAGCCTGCATGACATGTTGCAGAGGTGAAGCCAATCAGGACCGGCGGGATTCTGTGACGTCACCGCCTATATAAGTCCGGGCGCGACGCGGGAGCTCACACTCCCCTCACTGTGCTCATCAGGGAAAGGGGCTGCCGCGGCTGATAGCTCTTACTGAAGAATTGTTTTTATATAGCGATTTCTGTGGGGTGTTCAGCTTGTCTCAGAGATGTTTCTCTTAATGTTCTTTTCTAATTTTTTGGGGTATTGGATCTGAAACCAAATGTGCGCCCCAATCCCAGCTGCAAAAACATTAAATACCCAAGTGGGACTAAGCCATTCCCTGTTGATTCATTTAAAAAACAGTGTTTTTACAAAAACAAATACCACTTCATTTGGCTGCTCAATTTTTTGGGCGCAATTTACATCCAGGGGTTTAAATTAAGGTTGTTTTGCTGGGTCTTACCCCAAGAAACCGTTTTTTTTCAACGCCAAAAAAATAAATTTTTCCTGTACCCCTAAATAAAAAGAAAAGGGTTTAAATTACAACTGTATCTCTTGTTGTGTGGCTAAAAACACGAAACTGTAACACGTAAAAGCTACTTTTTGTGGGGCTAAATTTTTTTGGCCAATTTACATCCGGGGGTTAATTAAGCGTTTTTTTTGCTGGTGTCTGACCCCAAAAACCCCGTTTTTTTTCAACGCCAAAAATAAAATTTTTCCTGTACCTAAATCAAGAAAGGTTTAAATTTAAAAAAATGTATCTCTTGTTGTGTGGCGCAGAAAACCGCAATTGTAACACCTCCAAAGCTACTATTTGTGCGGCTAATTTTTGGCCAATTTAAATCCAGGGGTAATTAAGCGTTGTTTTCTGGTTGCTGAAAAAAACCCGGGTTTTTTTTTCAACGCAAAAATATTAAATTTTTCCTGTAGCCAATTTACAAGCAAAGGTTAATTACAACGTATCTTTGTTGTGTGGCGTAGAAAAAGTGCATTGTAACACGCTAAAAAGCTACTAGTTTGGGGGGCTCAATTTTTTGGGCGCAATTTACATCCGGGGAAAAAATTAAGCGTTTTTTGCTGGGTGCTATCAAAATAAACCGTCTTTTTCAACCCAAAAAATTTATAAAAATTTTTTCCTGTGGGCCTAATTCCAAGAAAGGGTTAATTACAACTGTATCTCTTGTTGTGTGCGTAGAAAACACGCAATTGTAACACGCTAAAAAGCTACAGTTTGTGCGGCTCAATTTTTTGGCGCAATTTACACAGGGGTTTTTTTAAAGCTTTTTTTTCTGGTGTGCTGACAAAAAAAAAACTTTTTTTCAACCCCAAAAAAATATACATTTTTCCTGTAGCTAATTCACAAGAAGGGTTAATTACAACTGTACTCTTGTTGTGTGGCGTAGAAAACCCGCAATTGTAACACGCACAACTACTGTTTGTGGGGCCCAATTTTTTGGCCAATTTTTACATCCAGGGGTTTTTTTAAGCGTTGTTTTGCTGGTGTGTGACAAAAAAAACCGTCTTTTTCCGCCAAAAATATATAAATTTTTTCCTGTAGCTAATTCCAAAAGCAAGGTTAAATTTACAACGTATTCTTTTTTTGGTGGCGAGAAAACACGCTTTTGTAACACGCTACAAAAGCTATATTTGTGGGCTCAATTCTTTGGCGAATTTACATCCAGGGGAAAATTTAAGCTTTTTTTGCTGGTGGCTGACAAAAATAAACGTTTTTTTAAAACCCAAAAATATATACATTTTTCTGTAGCCTAATTCAATGTCCGAAGGTTAATTAAGCCTGTTTTCTTTTACTTTATAAAACACACAGTGTTTTTAAACGACACATACAAGAAATTTTTCCGGGCCATTTGTGGAGCGCAATTTATACCCAAGGGGTTTCCCCCAAAGTTTTTGTTACTGGGTTCATTTTGGAGTCAAAAACGGGGTGTATATTTATCATTCAGATATCATATAAAACCTTGTCTGTACATTTTCGAACAAACAGTATGTCAGACAGGAGTGCGGGCTCTGCACCGTGAGTGGCAGTGCACAAACATTCCTGGAACAGGCCCAGTTGCAGCACAGCAAGGGGGACGTGCGCGGGGTCACTCGGTGAGGCCACATCTGCCGCGTATCTAGGGGCCGTGTGTTGTTAAAAAAACCAAGGGTTCTTGATTGGTTGACTGGGATCTCTTCCCCCCAGATACATCTGACAACCCACCAAGAGTCGGGGGGAACCTCAGACACAACCCTTATTTGGGCATAGGGGGAGCGGGTCAGGGGGCCCTCACCTGTCTCAGCCCGCCCTGTCCCATCCGGTTCCTCACCCAGAATTACTAGGGGTCGGGCACAGCGCCACTATATAGCGAGGATGAACAATTTTGGGAGGGCAGTCAGCAGCTACTTGGAGCAAAAAAAAAGGGGCCAATACCCCTTGCGCTTGCAGTAGGCGGAAAAGTATAGGGGAAGTGGCTGGGGGGTTCATGTTGTGAGAGGTCAGCCGGGGGAACCAAGAGGGTGATGAGGACAGCGTGTGATAAAACACAAATAGTATGATGAAAAGCCGCCGCACTTGGGAGTGGGTAGGAAAAAGGGCTTCATCATCGTCAGGAGAAGAGGGCGTAGCTTCGCGCCGGCGCGGCGCAGCCAGCAAGGGGGGTGTGGGGCGTGAGTCAGCGGATGCAGCAGGTGAGGTCGGGACCCAAGCGCCCCGGGGAAAAAAAAACCCGCTTCGCGGGTCCAAGAAAGAGCGGCACGGGGCGCAGAGAGGCGGCGGGGCAGAGAGTCACCAGTGGGAGCGTTGGCGGTAAAACCCGATACTCGGGGGGTGTGGCAGTTCTTTGCTAAGACAGGGGAGGGCCGAATATGGGTATAGTAGAATCTGTAAGCAGAAATAAAAGCGTGGCCAGGGACAACGTTGGCACCAGGGCCTGATCAACAATGCAGCGTCACACCCGGTGGCCTGGGAGAACGGGGTCGATGGGGGTCCCCCTGCCCCCCGAGAAAACAGCGCACCCGCAGCCCCGTGGCACCATCCCATTTCGCCGTCAAGGTCCACCACCTCTGCAGAAGGGGGAGTGTTTCTCTTTGACATCATCTCCCGGTCCGTTGTCTGCTCCCACTACCAGGCCAGAGTGTTCAGGAGGCGATTGCAAAGAGCAACATATGCGCCCAAAACCACCCTAAGGTGCAGCAGCTGACGTGTCCTGCCCAATTTTTGGACTGCAGTCTTTCCCCTTTTCCAAATGGTGGACTCTGCACCGTTCGGGAAAAATAATGGGTTTGCCCAGCCGAGATGGAGAGTTCCAGCCGAATTTCTTTTCCAAAGAGGCGGGACCAGCACTTATAAATTTTAGAACAAAGGTGGGTAGTCCCCTTTAGCTTATCGGGTTTTTTCCCAAGGGGCACGGTAGCGCGGACGTCTGGAGCTGTAACTACGGTCGGGCCCGTACATTCCCTTTCGGCCCCCACTGGGGAATGTGCTTTAGTCTGGCCAACCAAAAATTGGGGGAGACGCCCCTTTTCCCCTACTTTCTCCATCATCCAATGTGTAGGGCACAGCGGTGTCACCATTCTACACCTGTTGCCCCCCGGGGAACGAAGCACAAGGGGAGGGAAATGCTCCCGGGCATGCAGCAAAAAATCGATGTGTGGCTTTTTCCCCGCCAAAAATGCAAATGGAACCTGGTGGGCGGGGCAATGGGAGGAACAGGTGTCCGCGCTGCAGAGGGTGATGGTCCTGCGCCCTGCATGGCGCAGTGTTCAATCTGGGTTTTGAAAAGGTTCTGAAGTCTTTTCCCCCGATCTTAGAACATTCTGAAAAGGCAGGAAACTGTGCATGACTTTATCCCTTCGTCAAAGCCAGAACACCCTCCTCGAATTGCAGCGGGAGAACGGCCCCCCCCAACACACGTGAATGCGGTTTCCACCCCGCTGGAATTCCCCTGCACATGTTGGACCGCTGTATGAAAAGAAAGGGCCCTTAACTTTTATGAGACCAGGCAGACAGAAGTACCCCCTGTGTAAATTGATGTCCCGCCAGTGGCAGCTTTGCGTGACACCGCGTTTGTTGAGGCCATTCAGGGGGCGACGTTATTTGTCAGTCACCAGGACTACGGGGTGAATAACGTCATTTCCCCTGCTTCATGTCCTGGAACTGATATTTAAGCATGGGACAATGTTCACAGCACCCTGCAGGGTCTTGCAGCTGGAAAAAGCTGCTTTTTTAAAACGATTCTGCCCAAGTAATTTTGGGGAAAGAAATGAATTTTGTCGGAAAATTCGGGGAAGTACCCAATCAAATTTTTAGAAATTCGCCCATCTTACCCGTGCACCCCAAAAAGCACAGTACACCCTAGATGAGCCCTGAGGGGGGTAGAAACCAAAATGGGGTGATTTGGAAGGCTTTTACCCGTTCTGGGATTTGGCCCCGCAAAAGTGCCCTGGCACCCACCAAAATCTGAATTCCAAAAGCCAAATAACGCTCCCTCCCTTTTACGCCCTGCCATGTGCCCAAACAGCAAGCTAATTATAAACTATTTTGAGTGAAATAACTATCTATCTTACATGCAGAATTTTTTTAAGTTTTAAAATGGTTAATTTTTAATATTTTTCACAATACTTTGATATTTTTCACAAATAAACAATTACTTTTTGGCAAATTTTTCTAACTTAAAGACAAGTGTCACGAGAAAACAATCTCTGAATCACATGGTAGGTAAAAAAGTCAAAATTTTTTTCTCACATAAAGGACCATGCCAATTAAAAAATGGGGCTAGCCCGAGAGGCCAAACCTGGCTCCGGCGGTAAGGGGTTAAAGGGTTAGTAGCGCAGTCCTGACATCAAGATTATTCAGATTTTTTTTACTTATGGGCATCTGTCAGAAGCTTTATTTTCCCATCACGGGCTCCATATTCTTTCTATACTGTAACTTGCACAGTAATACATTTGTTCCTTTTGAGAGCTTTATTTATAAGTTAATTTTTCTTATACATCCAGTTACCATATAAGATTAAAAGTGTTGAGTCACAGAATTTAGTGCTGCATCCATCAATTCCTGTTTATATTTTACTTATTTGTGCTCCTTTGTGAAATCTGGCAATTTTTTCCGCACCCCGCATTTTCTTGTTAGGGTTTTACACAGCGTTTTTTTGGTATGATTTGAGTCCTGTTGGACCAAAAAACGCATCCAAAAATGGCGTTGATCGGGTCCAAACGGATCCCAAAGCGAGTGGTGTTGGATCAGTTGGATGCGCAGGAAAGCACCCATACTTTTTTTTAGGGTCCCGCTGCATCTTTTGCTCCCAAAATTAACATTCAAATTTTTTGGCGGATCCAAAGACCCCAATGTAACACACATCAAATCATGTGAACGCCGATACGTGTTTTGCATTGCGAGCAGTGTAAAACACACTGTTCATTGTTAGATGAGTGTTTTGTTCCGTCTAGACGTAAACACACTGTATGAACATATCCTTAAGACATTTATGTTCCTGATGGGCTGTTTTTTGTCTTTGTTTTCCTTTAACTGCCCTTGACACGCATCGAGCAGGTGGGGGTTTGCGTGGCTGATGAGGGGTGATGACAAACTTTGAGATTCTTAGTTTTCATGTTTTTGATCAAAAAATGCTTAAGCCACCACGAAATTTCAAATAATCTCAGGTGGGGGGTCCTATGCTATCTTTACCTCTCAATAGAGCCAAATTCAGGCCTTCATTGGGTAACCGACCTCCCTTATCCCGAGGAAAAAAAATAAAAAAAACACCCAAACTTGCAAGCCACTCATATAACAGCCTTGAAAATGGGGGGGGGTGCAGGAAACCAAAATGGAGGCATCCCTTCCTCCCTATATAAATTTAAAAGAAATTTTATGCCAAACACAACGATAGTTTTTGACAAAAAAACATTTCTGAAAAAACCAATGTAAAACCCGGGTCCCGGAGGGGTTTCGGATTATTACACGATGCACCCCCATTACCCCGTGGGACACCCTGCAAAAAGGGCAATAAATACATGGAAATCCCCCAAAGAAGCATTTTGTATTATCATACATGAAAAAAAATTGAGATTCTTGTTCAATGTTTTTGATCAAAAAATGCTTAAGCCACCCACGAACTTACGTGATGACCACACACAGATATAGGCCATGATCAGTTCAGTGTTTACTTTACTGCCATCATGGTTCAGGACACTGGACATCATCAGGTGAGCTGATTAGCACTGTGTTACATATTGTGTATTTAAGAGAGCTGTGAATTCAGAATGTCTCTGTTATGATTAAGAGCACATGCTCGAAACGCGTCAACAATGATGACCTGGTGCTACCTCAGACATGATGCTACATTTCTAATGCATCTTTGAATAAATTGGGAGTTTTATTATTATGTTTGCACACTCAAATTTTACTTGAAACTTGTTTTTGTTGATTCTACTACTTCTCACTGACAGGGTGTGCCTCAGTGCAATTCTGGAGTCCCAGGAGAGGTTAGTTGGCAATAACTCTTTTTTTTTTATTTGTACGTAACAGCTCGTTTTCTTTTTTATGCCGTGCTCCTAATTCTCCTTTTCTACATGATTGTTCTCAATTTTATATGCATTGCTGAACTGAATTTCTTATAGGCTTGTCTTTGTTGGAATTTCTTTGGACACAGCGTAGCATTTTACAAATTTTTTTCAGCTAATTTTTCTTATTTTCTCAATTGTGTAATTATGGTTTTATGTACTTCATGGCCAGTGCTTGATATCAGTCTAGACACGCCAAGATAGCTCAGGTGTTCACTTTGCAGAGTGTACAGAATCAAAAGCATAGTGACATCAAAAGCAAATTAAATGTGTTTGAAAAACTTCTAACACAAGAAACAAAAATTTGGTTGGATTTGAATATGTTACATCAATACATTCAAAAAGACATGGTACCCCATGGGTTAAGATTACGCAAGGTGCCTACTTTCACATATTTAAAGACCTTTATAAATGAGTGAAATCGAATAGTATCCAACTGCTCCTTGAATTTGATGAGACTCATAGTAAAAATGATGAATCTAAACTTGAACAGTTGGCCTCAGACATTACACAAATGAAAGTGTATCTGTCGAAATTTGAAGATAATACAGAGTATATAAAAAATATGGACAAAACCCACAACCAAATATCTACGCTAGAAATGTCAATTATGACAACTAAAAAACATAAATTCCAACGAGATATCATAGACTATGAGTCAATTCAAGTATACACCTGGTATTTAAATGATTCTATTGCAACAGTCACTCCGTGTTCCATTCTAAAAAATGAACGTTTCTCCAATACAAAGTAAAATTAACATACGGTAATCATATGAAACATGTCAGTTTCAGCTCAGATTCATCCTGGGCTTCAGAAAATTCAATAAACAGCACTGATGCATCCTCCGATTCCATGGAGTACTCCAAAGACCCTGTAGTTCCTTCAAAAAACTATGCAGACGTGCAAGGAGGAAGCACAAGAAACAAAATGAAGACACGTCAGAACAAGGAAATGCCAGCAAGGGTATGGATATATTAAACTTGTCAGACTGTACATTATCTGCCACTCAATTGGATGTACTCAAGTTGAGTTTCAATTTTGTGACAACCAAACAATTTGACATGTTCTATACAATGAAAAGCATAAATCCCTTTATTCGCAACCTAACTGTGAAACATAATTTTTGGGATTCCCAGATTACCGATTCATCCCAACCGTCAACTTTTCAGTCAGTAACAAACAAACTAACAGGACTTGAGTTTTCCGAACAAGTTGCGGTTATAAGTCTTCAGGAATTGGATACCGTCAATACTATGACAGAATCAGTGTCATCCTCTAAGTCTTGGAGAACTAGAAATCACAAAAATTCTATCCAGTTAACTCCAGAACTGAACAGATGGACATTTCTCAATAACTTGTGATTAATGATTTGAAAACTTTACAACACAATGATACTCATCTCCAAACTAACCTGTCCAGTAAACAACACAAAGCATTAATGGAACATCTTGTGTATAAAAAGGCAAACAAAAGTGTCTCAATTGTGATAATGAACAGAGAAATGTACCAGCAGCTAATCTTACTGTTATTGATAGACAAATCAATCTACAAAAAGTTGGCAGAAAATCCAACACAACATTTTCAGTCACAACTCAGTTCTTTGTTACAGGAAGATTTAGCATTGGGTGTACTAAACTTTTACTGCCCAAAGTCCATAAATGCACTGATCCCCCTCCCATGAGACCATTTGTATCTGGAATTGGTTCCCTTTGTGAGTCACTGTGTGAGAGGCTAGATTGTCATCTTCAGCCATTGGTACACAGAGTTCCAGGGATGTACTTATATGCTTGTAATTGCGGGAAGTATCTATGGGGATGAAATTTTCACCCTTCCTCGCGAATTTGGTTATGTCATAGTGGGAGGCGATGTACATCTTTACTGATGTAAATCCCTTCCACCATGACATTTACTGATTTGGGAGATAAATAGATGACCTGCTAATAATTTGGCAGGATGATCTTCTATCTATATCTTCCTTCACAGAATACATCAATAATAACTCATTAAATCTTAGATTCACATTTGACGGTTTCACAATTTCTTTCTTGGACCTGTTACTCTCTGGTGTGCCTGGCCAGGTTATTCACTCATGTACATACCATAAAAAGACAGCTGGCAATACTACTTTGCATGTTTGTTCCCATCATCGAAAGCATACAAAGACTTTCATCCTCATAGGAGAACTCACTTGTGCTAAACGTAATTGCAGTTGTGACAAAGATTTTGCTTCTGAGGCAGTTGTTATTGAGCAATGCCTAACAGCACAAGGTTATCCCAAATGGACATTAAAACGAGTACAAAGGAAAGTTCAAAACAAAACACGCGATGCCCTTTTACATTGAAAATGTAAACATAAGATAAAAATGATACTCCTGCTCTAGTCTTAGAATAGAGTTCTGAATTTAAGAATATCAAACAAATTATGCTTAAATATCTGCCTATTCTATTTGGTGATCAGGCATTGTATTTGATTTGTTCTAGTGCTTGTCATGTTGTATCCAAATATTCCTCTAGAATTGGAAATAATTTATTTCCTAATGATATCTTCAGTGTTTCAAAACACAAAACATGGCTCAACTGTCAGGGATTTTTTTAATTGTGGATCTTTCCCATGTAAAAGGTGTCAGTTTGTTAGCCCTACAAAAAAGTTTTTGGTTAGAATTCTGTATTAAACAGTACATAAACTGTACCACCACATCAGTAGTTTACCTTATACACTGCAGTAATGCACTGTAATTTGTTTTATGTGGGATGCACCTCACATAAATTTAAAGTGAGGATTTTTGGAACATCTCTATTACATCAGTAATGCTGGGGGTCGGGTTATTTCCAGTGGAGCTCCACATTTTATTGAGACACATAACTCTCAAACTCAAGCTTTCAAAGCATTTGCCATTCATCCCAAACCTGAGCGTTTTGACTTGGGTTAACCCAAATAAAATTTTGGCATAACTCACCAATGAATTGTCTCTAACCATAACCTTATGTTGGAGCAAGAGTTTATAGACCCTTTTATAGTTAACTTACCTCTCCTGTCCTTCTGGGTTCAGCTGAGCCAAAAGTCGGATGTCACTTCAGTTCTGATGTCACTTATGGTTTCATGGCACATCAGACTGGAAGTTGCATTTGAGTGGAATTAGCAAACATTTGATATATTTGTTCAGTTTTTTTTTATGTTTTTAACTCCAATAGATATAAATGAATGTTGAACAAAAGTAAGCAAACATAAACTTGTATGCTTTGATACAAATACAATTGTCAATTTATCATTGGCGTTCTGTAATTTTTCCATTGAAGTGTCACGCTGAAAACTTAGTGCACTATTTCTTCACTGGAATCTTGTAATATCATTATATTAAAAATGTCAAAAAAGTTAGTCTATCAGGAGCAGAGATGCGCTGTAGACTGAGGTCAAATTTGATCCAAACCTCAGAATTGATTAGGGTCAGCCCTAATTGAATTTTTGTGTAAATGACCCAAAAATTGTCTCTAACTGCAACCATAACCCTAACCCTAAGTTGGGTCTGGATTCTTTAGACCTTTTTAAACTTAAATAAACTCTCAACGGCGCTTTGGGGTCCAGCAGTACGGTAGCTTTGACACATGTAATGCTCCGTTGTCACTTCTGGTCCAACGGCACATGAGGCTGGAGCTGACATTGGAGTGGAAGTGATGTTGGAACAATATTTTCTCTGTTGAGCTAGGAAGTACAAAAACTAGGAGTAGCAGCTAGAGATGGGCGAATTGATTCTAACGAAGTTGAATTCGTTTAGAATTTCAGGAAAACTTCGGTTCGGAACGAAGTCGAACTTTGGGGTACTTCGGGTGAAGGAAGTGTGCTTTTGATTGATAAAATGGCTGTGAGCACATGGCGCTACATTGGGCAAAGCACTCTGGGAGGAAGAAGGGCATAGCCTGCATGACATGTGCAGAGGTGAAGCCAATCAGAGACCGGCGGGATTCTGTGACGTCACCGCACTATATAAGTCCGGGCGCGACGCTGGGAGCTCATACCACTCTCACTGTACTGATCAGGGAAGGTGCTGCCGTGGCTGATAGCTCTTACTGAAGAATTGATTTTTATACAGCAATTTCTGTGGGGTGTCTCAGCTTGTCTCAGAGACTGTTCTCTTAATGTTCTATTTCTAATTTTTTGGGGTATTGGATCTGAAATCCAGTGTGCGTCCACTGCAGCTGCATATACATTCAATATCCAAGTGGGATCTAAGCCAGTTCCTGTTGTATTCATTTGCAGAAACAGCGTTTTTACAATACAAATACCACTTCATTTTTGACTGCTCAAGTCTTTTGCGCTATTTACATCCAGGGGTTAATTAAGCGTTGTTTTGCTGGTGTGCTGACCCCAAGAAACCGTCTTTTTCAACGCCAAAATATATAAATTTTTCCTGTAACCTAATTCACAAGCAAAGGTTAATTACAACTGTATCTCTTGTTGTGTGGCGTAGAAAACACGCAATTGTAACACACTACAAAGCTACTAGTTTGTGCGGCTCAATTCTTTGGCGCAATTTACATCCAGGGGTTAATTAAGCGTTGTTTTGCTGGTGTGCTGACAAAAATTAAACCGTCTTTTTCAACGGCAAAATATATACATTTTTCCTGTAGCCTAATTCACAAGCAAAGGTTAATTACAACGGTATCTCTTGTTGTGTGGCGTAGAAAACACGCAATTGTAACACGCTACAAAGCTACTAGTTTGTGCGGCTCAATTCTTTGGCGCAATTTACATCCAGGGTTAATTAAGCGTTGTTTTGCTGGTGAGCTGACAAAAATAAACCATCTTTTTCAACGGCAAAATATATAATTTTTTTTCCTGTAGCCTAATTCACAAGCAAAGGTTAATTACAACTGTATCTCTTGTTGTGTGGCGTAGAAAACACGCAATTGTAACACGCTACAAAGCTACTAGTTTGTGCGGCTCAATTCTTTGGCGCAATTTACATCCAGGGGTTAATTAAGCGTTGTTTTTCTGGTGTGCTGACAAAAATAAACCGTCTTTTTCAACGCCAAAATATATACATTTTTCCTGTAGCCTAATTCATGTCCGAAGGTTAATTACAACTGTATCTCTTGTTGTGTGGCGTAGAAAACACGCAATTGTAACACGCTACAAAGCTACTAGTTTGTGCGGCTCAATTCTTTGGCGCAATTTACATCCAGGGGTTAATTAAGCGTTGTTTTGCTGGTGTGCTGACCCCAAGAAACCGTCTTTTTCAACGCCAAAATATATAAATTTTTTCCTGTAGCCTAATTCACAAGCAAAGGTTAATTACAACTGTATCTTGTTGTGTGGCATAGAAAACACGCAATTGTAACACGCTACAAAGCTACTAGTTTGTGCGGCTCAATTCTTTGGCGCAATTTACATCCAGGGGTTAATTAAGCGTTGTTTTGCTGGTGTGCTGACAAAAATAAACCGTCTTTTTCAACGCCAAAATATATAAATTTTCCTGTAGCCTAATTCACAAGCAAAGGTTAATTACAACTGTATCTCTTGTTGTGTGGCGTAGAAAACATGCAATTGTAACACGCTACAAAGCTACTAGTTTGTGCGGCTCAATTCTTTGGCGCAATTTACATCCAGGGGTTAATTAAGCGTTGTTTTGCTGGTGTGCTGACAAAAATAAACCGTCTTTTTCAACGCCAAAATATATACATTTTTCCTGTATCCTAATTCACAAGCAAAGGTTAATTACAACTGTATCTCTTGTTGTGTGGCGTAGAAAACACGCAATTGTAACACGCTACAAAGCTACTAGTTTGTGCGGCTCAATTCTTTGGCGCAATTTACATCCAGGGGTTAATTAAGCGATGTTTTGCTGGTGTGCTGACAAAAATAAACCGTCTTTTTCAACGCCAAAATATATACATTTTTCCTGTAGCCTAATTCATGTCCGAAGGTTAATTAATCCTGTTTGTGCTTTTACATTTAGTAAATCACTCAGTGTTTTTAAACGACACATACAAGTAAATTTTTCCTGGCCATTTGTGGAGCGCAATTTATATCCAAGGGTTACCCAAGCTTGTTACTGGGTTCATTTGGAGTCACAAACAGGGTGTATTTTTATCATATACAGATATCATCATGAAACAGTGTCTGTACATTTTAGAATAAACAGTATGTCAGACAGAGAGGTGGCAGGCACAAACATTCCTGGAACAGGCCCAGGTCGCAGCACAGCAAGGGGACGTCGCAGCAGGGTCACTGGTGGGGCCCCAAACTGGCTGTATCTAGCGGCCGTGTGTTGTTCAGAACCCAAGGTTCTTGTTTGGGTTTTGATAAGTCATCCTCTTCCCCAGATAAACATTGACCCCCCCACCCAAAGATTTCCGGTGGGAACCTCAGACACAACCTTAATTGCATGGCCCGGGAGGGGTCAGGGGGCCCTCCGCCCTCACCCCCTCTGTCCCATCCGGGTTTCCCCTCAGCCAAGATCTACTATGTGGGGGGCTCAGCCCCCACTATATGGAGGAGAACAATTTGAGGGGGCAGCAGCAGTACTTGGCAGGGAAAAAAGGGGCCAATCCCCCCTGCTTCTTGCAGTGGGCGGAAAGTTTAGATGTGGAAGTGGCATGGAGGTATGTTGTGAGAGGTCGCCTCGGCATACCAAGCCCGTGATGAGGACAGCAGTGCGATGAAACACAAATAGATGAGATGTACCCGACCGATTGGGAGCCGGGTGAGGCAAGGGTTCTTCATCGTAGGAGAAGAGGGGGTCAGCTTGCGGCAGGAGCAGCGCACCGCAAGTGGGTGTGTGGGCCGTGAGCAGAGGATTTCAGCGTGTGGGTCGGGAGCCAAGCGGCCAGGGGGGAAAAACCCATTTTGAGTCCAAAAAAGTAGCGGCACAGGGGGCTAGCGAGGGGGCGGCGGCGTAGGGGCATCAGGCGGACGTTGGCGGTTTTCCTCTGGCGGGCGGCAGCGCAGACACCGGAGGAGCCCCAATAAAAGGGTAATTAGAATTGTGGGAGAAAGTGAAAGCGGGCCAGGGACCCCCCCAACTTGGCACCAGGCCCCTTGCCCAAAAATGCGCGCACCATCGGGGGCCCGGGAGAAAGTGGCTAGTGTGGTGGGCCCCTCCCGCCGCCGCAGCAACGCAGAGCAGCAGCGCCCGTGGCACGCATGCCTTGCACAGTCAAGGCCCCCCACCTTTTGCAGAAGGGAGCTGTTTCTCTTTGCTATTCCCGGCCAATGCTCCCGCTCCCGTTCATGGCACCAACGTGTTCAGCGAGGCGATTGCAAAAAAGAAAACAGTATGGTCCAAACCCTTCCCAAGGTGCAGCAGGGACCGTGGGTCCTGCCAAAAAAGTTGTATTGCAGTCCCCCCTTTCCAAAAGGGGGATCTGCACCCTTCAGAGGGAATAATGGCTTTTGCAGCCCAGATGGAGAGTTCCCCAAACCGTAATTTCTTTTCCAAAAAGGCAGTACACATCATAAATATGTAAACAAAGGTAGGTCAGTCCCCTTTAGCTTTCGGTTTGTTCAAGGTGCACGGCGCAGGGGTCGGAGTGTAATCGGTCAGGGCCATAAGTCCTTTTTCGGCCCACTGGGGAATGTCTTCCGCCCGGCAAGCAACAACTTGGACGTTGTCGAAATGCTGCAACTGCGCCAATTCCGCCCCCCCCCTCCACCACCCCCACCTTCTCAGCCCCCAAGTATGCTCCATCATCCCAAAAGTGTAGGGGACAGCGGTGTCACGCAGTTTTACATGGCTTGCCCGGCGAACGAAGTC
>JAODAL010064675.1:0-18602 GCA_025379985.1 Phyllomedusa bahiana
AAAAGGCTGCTATGAAAGCTTTCATTAGGGTTCCAGCTGTTAAGGTAACCATTCCGCACTGATGATTTTGTCGCTCTGATCCCTGTTGTTCTCAATGGGTGTCAGTTGTAGTTAACAGCCAGCACTCATTGCCCATGAAGCAGTCTTTGCGAGTGAGCAGTGTGTTCACTGAGGTTTTATTGCTACATCATTTGGAATTATTTATCAATTGTGGCAAAGAAGTTGTGATTAATAAAAAAATATCCACAACCAAATACTGTTGTAGATACTGTTGTAGAGTCTAAAAGTACAACATAGTTGAGGAAGATAAAAAAAGAACTGAAGAAATTGGAGATCTTGTTTCTTGCCAATTCTGTAAAGTAAAGATAAAAGGAAATAGGGTATAGTACAGATTTAGCAAAATTTACCTTGACTATGATATCATAGCTTTCCATATTATTTGTTCTAAGATCAAAACAAAAGCCATTGAAAAACCTTGAAAACGCTGAAATAACTTTATGTGCAGTGATATCATGGTGTGCTATTAAGTTAGTTTTTGCTGCCACAGTAGATTCAGAAAATTAGCTCTCTTCCAAAAATGTCATAGTTCCATTTATAGGTAGGTAACCTGTACACAGACTTGGACTGGCCCACAGTAGAGAAAGGGAAACCCTGGCAGTCCCCTTGGCATGACAGGTCTGGGACTGCTTTGTAAAGAGAAAGGCAAAGAAACAGGTCAGAAGACAAGGGGCATGTGCAGTAGCTGTAAAGTTACCACTAAGAGTGAAAACCCCTGATAAGCCCCTAGAACTAAATCCATTAATGATCCCCAATATTCAACTTCTATGGTGGGCCCCAAGAATAATATCCACTGGTGGGACCCAAGAATCATCTCCACTGGTGAGCCTCAAGAGTCAAATTCTCTGGTGGGCCCCAGATACACGAGTCTAATACTGCCTGTATGTCAAAAACCTGACAATGGATGTTATAGAAACAGCTCAGTTCTGGAGTTTATGGTTCATATTACTACAGAGTAATTTCTGAAAGGTGTTCCAAGAAGTATTACCTTGTAAGACTCCCCATGCCAGCTAAATCTCTGCCAAACCATCTATCACCCTTCTATTTCCATCTAGTGGAGCCTATTATTAACAATCCTAAAAACAATACATTAGAATAAGATAAATTCTGTTTTAATTATGAGCAGTGTTAATATTATGCATCTCTTGTATGTTTGTATTGTTCCCCTTACATTTTTATACCCTGCACTTGAATACATTTGTTTCCAAGAATGTGACCACATCTTTTTAGGAGCCCTCAGGCATTGCTCTAGTACCTGAACGGTCAGTCCTCCCTTTTCTGCGTCCTATGGTATGACCTGAATAGACAATCTGGAGCTTGTCTTAAGCTTGCTCCACAGAAGAGTTAAAAGGGTAATTCGATATTCAAATATTGTACGTGATTGGTCTAACTGCAGTATAATCACTTACTATTGTTTTTTCTGTAGCTGAAATTTCTCTGTAAGCCACTCTTGCATGTAGCCACATGCTATAAACCTTGAGTTCATTCCTTGCCATACTCTAAACATATAGTTATTTTTATCCTCCTTATACTACGGAATGTCACACATTATGGGTGACATGTATGAACTGGGCTGCGCTTCATTATGGCAATTCCAGGCGCATTACTGCTGGAACAGGTAAACCACTTTCAAAGCCAGAATTGATGTTTACGCACTAGAATGTGCCTTATTTATGACCCGCAGTAGACTGGGTTCATAAAACAGGCGCATTCTATACTAATATAATGCACATAAAACTGCCAAAACCCATACATGTTGCCCTATGTGTCTATTGTTTTTACTGCTCCATTGCTCCTCTCTAGTGTTGAGCGATTGCGTTGGATATCGAGATCGATCGATAGTCGATAGTCGGCCGCTATCGATAAGGTTTTTTCGATAGAGAACGTCGATTATGAGCGATTACCATTAAAGTCTATGGGAGAGCAACAACACCTTCATTATTACACCCAAACAAGGCTGGAGAAGCTGGAATTAACATCCACAACAGTCAAATGGATACGTGCTACATCTTAGGCAACACACTTAGGTTATAAAAGTCACAAAAAAAAAGTAACAGACCATTCACTATCCCTGTCTTGTACCACAGCATGACCCTTAAACCTGCATCACCCACAAATTAAAAAGTGCCAGAAGGCAGTATGATTTGAACCATCATGTTACTTGAACTGGACATTGAATATCCCTGTCCTGGAACGCAGCATGAGCCCCAAACCTGCATGACCCCCAGATTTAAAAAGTGCCGCAAAAAGGAGTCTTTCAACCACCATTTTAGTTTCACTGGACATTGACTCTACCTGTCCTGGACCGCAGTATGACCATTAAACCTGTCCGGACAAGGAGTCTGTTATGTCTGTATCTGTTATGTTTTCGTATAATACACGGTATTTTTTGCACCTTTCAATTCACCTGTGGTGACTATAGAATTGCTGTTTTAAGATTTACGTAGATGCTGCGTCAATGAAAATGCTGGGTGTGCAAAAGTCAAAAAAACCGTAACTGTTATGTTTTGGTATAATAAACGATATTTTTTGCACCTTTCAATTCACCTGTGGTGAATATAGAATTGCTGTTTTAAGATTTACGTAGATGCTGCGTCAATGAACAATGCTGGGTGCGCAAAAGTCAAAAAACACGTAACTGTGATGTTTTCATACAATACACGGTATTTTTGGCAACAAACAACCTGTGCTGACTACAAGATTGCTGGATTGTAATTTAAGTGCAAGGTGGATATATCAACAGTCACAGGTGTAATGGGTAAAATTGAAAATGAACACCTATCTGAAATGTATACTGATAATAAAAGTGGAGTTTTGCAGCTAACAAGAGACCTGCAGTTACTAGAAATGATGTTTAATCCAATATAAGTTCAGGCTGCCCAATATCCAGGAAATATTTCAATAGCAAACTGTTAATAATAAAGATATTCCACTACAATGTCTACACTAAGTCTTGGTGAACTTTATCCAGTGTTCTTTATAGTTAGAGCTTGTCTGTGTTCGCCCGCGGGGCCCCCCCACCCGCTCCCACAACAGTGAATATACAGAGGTAGAAGCTGCTTTAAAATTATATAGCTAAAAACATAAAATCAACAAATATATAAACTAACTAAATTGGAATGATCACATCTAATAGTAGAGGTTTCTCTGTGCAGAAATAGACTAATTTCGCTGAGCTGTTTGGCCACAGGCAGAGAGCAGGTCCTATCCCTATGAGATGCTGAGAGACACTGAGGCTGAAACAGGAAACGCTGTTCTATGTAAAACGAGGTCATGTGATTTTTCTAGCCAATCGCAACCATACACATCCCAGTCATGACGTCGCACACACATCTCACCCTGCTCTATTCTGTAATCTGATTTGCTGGCCGCCAAAATTACAGGAAGCGCCGAAAAAGGCGCGATCTTAATAGATGATGCACAGATTTTAACCTTAATTATCGCATGATCTGGAAATTTCGATCACCATAAAAACCTTGCCGATTTCAACTTTGTCGATAAAAATCGCTCAACACTACTCCTCTCCACCCTATTACATCTATGGCAGATAATGCAGATTCATTAGACAACATGATAGCAGACAACATGTGGGGCTATTATAACACTATTTTACAAACAGTAATAAAGTGATCTACACACAGTTGTAAATAAAGTAGAGGCAATGTCGAGGAGAAGGGAAAGGAATCCTGGGAATTGAAGTCCCTCTTATTGGTAATTTCACCCACAGCCCTGGCAGCAGAGGGCTGGGCAAGATAATAAAAATGAAAAAGCTTTCAGCCTTTTTCAGCTATGATGGCTTTACCTTCTAAGCTGCTAGACAGATAAAGGCACCTTTCTGTTTATATTCGGAGAAAATCCCTACAATGCTCACATTTGCACATATAGAATCTTTCTATTCTACTGCTCAGCAGGCTGCAATGTATAACATGCTGCCATGTTCCAACATGTCAACATATGAATTGCTGCTCCTAATAATGTAGATGTGGCCCGAGGATAGTGCCGTGCTTAGTGTTCTAACTATAAAGTGTCACAGCTTTCAGATATAGCTGTAATGATTGTACAAATGTGCTGAACAGGAGATGCAATGTATTCCTGCTTACTATTACATATTCAAATAACAAAGAACATATTGAATCTATTCCTTGTTAGGTTAAACAATGACTGTACAAGTACTGCTATCTTCCAATGTTCCCTAAGGAATGTAAATTCCTTCTGTTCCATCAGCAGAATGTATATAGCAAGGATGTACCACTGATTTCTAACACCTTGCTTATTTCTAAATATAATAATTGCTACAACTGTTCAAACCTATACTTTCTACACGGAATGCAGGATAGATTTAACCTAGTTCCATAAATAATCATAACTGTAATAATACATTCAGGAAAGCAAGACACTCTGATACGATATAAAGTAGTCAGTGTATAACTTGTATAACAGTGTAAATGTGGTGTGCGCTCAAAATAACTCAACATACAGCCATCAATGTCTAAACCACTGGCAATAAAAGTGAGTACACCCCTAAGTGAAAAATAACAAATTGTGCCCATTTTGCCATTTTCCTCCACTGGTGTAATGTGACTCATTAGTATCACATGGTCTCATGTGTGAATGAGGAACAGTTAAATTTGGTGTTATCGCTCTCATGCTCTCTCATACAGGTATCTGGAAGTTCAACATGGCACCTCATGGCAAAGAACTGTCTGAGGATCTGAAAAAAAAAATTGCTCTACATAAAGATGATCTAGTTTATAAGAAGATTGCCAACACCCTGAAACCGAGCTGAAGCATGGTGGCCAAGACCACCTAGCAGTTTAAGAAGACAGGTTCCACTCAGAATAGACCTTGCCATGGTCAATCAAAGAAGTTGAGTGCAAGTGCTCAGAGTCATATCTAGACATTGTCCTTTCAAAATAGATGTATGAGTGGAGGCAGCATTGCTTCAGATGTTAAAGAGGTTGTGGGTCAGCCTGTCAGTACTCAGACTACATGCCGCACACTGCATCAAATTGGTCCGCATGGCTGTCATCTCAGAAGGAAGCCTCTTCTAAAGGTGATGAGAAGTGATCCAACAGTTTGATGAAGACAAACAGAATACAGACATGGATTACTGGAACGACATCATGTGGTCTATTGAGTCCATGAGAAATTTATTTGGTTTAGATGGTGTCCAGCATGTCTAGTGGCAACCAGGTGAGCAGTACAAAGACAATTGTGTCTTGTCTACAGTTAAGCACGGTGATGGGGGTGTCATGATTTGGGGCTGCATGAGTGTTGCCAGCTGTGCGGAACTGCAGCTTATTGAGAGAACCATGAATGCTAACATGTACTGTGACATACTGAAGCAAAGCGTGATCCTCTTCCTTTTGGCCTACAGGGCAGTATTCCAAAATAAGACAAACACACCTCCAAGACGACCACTGTCTTGCTTAAGAAAATAAGGTAAAAGCTGCTGGAATGGGCAAGCATGTCTCCAGATCTAAACCCTTTTGAGCTTCTGTGGGGCATCTTCAAATGGATGGTGGAGGATGGTGGTGTTGTCATGGAGAAGTGGAAAAGGATTCCAGTGGCTGCAACCTGTGAATCTCTAGTGAACTCCTTGCCCAAGAGAGTTAAGGCAGTGCTGGACAAAAATGGTTGACACAAAATATTAACACTTTGGGTACAATTTGTCCATTTTCAGGTGTGTACTTGCTTTTGTTGCCAGTGGTTTAGACATGGATGGCTGTGTGTTGAGTTATTTTGAGGGCACCCAAATATACACTGTTATTAAGGCTGTACACTGACTACTTTACATTGTATTAAAGTTTCATATCTTTAGTGTTGTACCATGAACAGATATAATACAAAATTTACAAAAATGTGAATGGTGTACTCACTTTTGTTTGATACTGTATCTATTTATCAATCTATCTATCTATCCATTATACATCAATCTCTATCTATCTATCTATCTATCTATCTATCTATCTATCTATCTATCTATCTATCTATCTATCTATCTATCTATCCATCTCCAATATACCTCAGCCTCAGCTGCTCTGTTCAGGATCCTAAGTCATAGGGACATAAAGCATGCATCACAGCAAATATAAACACCAAATCCTCTCATCCACTGCCAATCCTGTTTAAAATCTCAAATTACCAATTACCCTCGAATTGTTGAAATGATAAATATCAGCGATATCATGCGGATATTGTTCGGCACTGTTCATGCAGTAGTGTAGACAGTAATGTTAAATAGTAGATATAGTAAAATGGCAACATAAACATATCATAGCCCACACAATTGTGCTTGATACATATAATGATACAAAAAATTATGCCTTTATATAACAGTAAGCAAAAAATAATGACAAATATAGTACACAGAGGGTTGTTAGTGCTACAGTATCACTTGAATATCATGGTCCTGCACTACTTTGTACTGCTGTAACATTTGAGCATTCAGTCCCCTTTCATTGCAGATATTTCCTTCTCTTCCATATAGTCAGAGTCTAAAGAAGTTTTATGAGCACAAAAGATGTATGTTTATCTTTAAATAGGAAAAAAGAATGGTATGCTATAACAGCGATTGCCTTATAGAATTCTGAGCACTTGTAAGTCAAGTGGGTTGCAGAATCAGGAGCTGCAGGAAATAGTTTGGGAACCAGATGGGGTCTCCTAGTCACACGCTAGGGAACCCTGATAAACACACTCAACATCAAATTTCCAACACCAAGAAGAAAACATCTTAAAAATTATGGAAATCAAATGACTGATAGACATGTTAATGATATTCAAATGTTAGAAAATGCAGATTCATTCAGTATTTATAACTATGAGAGCCCCACACAGAAATTCAAGAATTTGCATGCCTTGGTATGCTATCAATGAGCTTATTAATGTTTTTTTGTGGAATGTTTTCTCACAATAAATGTACTTTGGCGATCAGATCATTAATATTGGCTGCTGGAAGCTCCCTTCACTATTGCTGACTAATGATGTCCTAAAACTGCTCAATGATAGACAAATGCAGAGATGCTGCAGGCCATGGTAGCACTTTTAAGCCGTGCAGGCTGCTCATAGTAGCACAAGCAACATGCAGTCTTGCTTTTTGTCCTGTTGAATAATGGCTCCTGGGGCACTTAAAAGAAATGGCCATAACACTGGTTCCATGACGAAATCAATGGGGCAGGGAACTGTAGTGTACCTGAAGTAAAATCTGGAGGGGTCCGGCAACCTACATTAGGTCACCCGCCCAACACTATAATACCTGGAGTAAGACTGGTGTAATATTCCCTTATAAAGGCCACTTCATGACATTGTCAGTGTGGTCTCTAGACCAGGCATCCTCAAACTGCGGCCCTCCAGCTCTTGGGGGAATACAACTCCCATCATTCCCACTGTTATAGATTATATAAATGCATGATGGGAGTTGTAGTTTCCCAACAGCTGGAGGGCCGAAGTTTGAGGATGCCTGCTCTAGACCAATCTCTGGCTATCACTGTGTCAATGTTGTACTCTTTGCTGAAGAGTATAAAACTCCATTCCAGCCTACATTACTGTGTATCATGAAAACCTTTAAAAGATCAGCGCTGTGAGGTCACATATGTGGCTGGATATCTAGCTTGTGGACTAATGTTGTACAAATGCCCTCTGATGATTTGTGTCAACACTGTTTGCCACCCTAGGCTTGGGATATAACTTCCAATTTCACTTGCAGTACAGAATGGATTACTACATGCCATTCTTCAAATTAGATGACCTATCCATATTGCGGTTTGCCTCTGTGCACCTCTTGCTATCACTCTAGTTTGATATTTATTTTCCCTTCCACCAGGACATGAAATGTTAAACAGTTCTGACATCTCAGCCTAAGTGCGTAGTGATCTGCTGGAGTGAAAAACCAAGGTCTCTCAGTTCAAGGATTCTTAAATGTGAAATATTGCATGTGGGTAAACAGGAGGCACTGCATTTTCCTCCCATATCACTTGATATGATTTTTTTGAGGCTTTATGTGGCTAAAAAACTTTGCTTTCAATCCAACTTGTATGCTACTACTACATGCCACAGATTGAATCGATGTGCTCAAAAATGTGATAATTTGCAGATCTTAGCAACACCTGCTATTTTTTGATTAACATAAGCCTATGGCTTGTCCTTGGTTGAGGAGTGTACAAATATTACCACAGTCAAAATGACAACCAGACATTTCTAATAATTTAAGCATATGAACCGATTATAAAACCCAAAGGCAATGATTGCTGATGCCCGACAGATGCATGTGCATGAAATGGAGCATTGCTCATAGTGCTAGTTTATTTAGATGTGAGAATTCCTAATTCCAGACATGAGCATTTATATCAGTAGGATGTGTGGATATGATGTATTCCGATTTGGATAGTGACTTGGATGCGTGACTATAAATATACATTGCAGTGCATTTACAGGATACTAACTGAATAAGATTGGTCTATGCATGGTCATACTTACCTTACTTACAGCTGAGCCTGTAAGAGGGACATTAGTGATGGAGGGGTTTTTACCAGGGCTGTGGAGTCGTATAGTCAGTGCCCATTTTGGTCGAGTCGGAGTCATTATAAAATGGACCGACTCCGACTCCCAAAATATATAATAAATTGGTACAGTTAGTTCAATGCAGTGCCAAGAGCAAGAGGAATTTGGTCTTGCCAGTGCTACTGTTCCCTTATCTTCAATCTCATCAGATGAGGAGTTTAATTTTGAAAGTATTTGGATGACATGGAGCAGGCAAAGCGTTGCATCAGGAAAAAAGATTCTATTGTAGTAGACAGATTAATCAGATTGCAGCAACATTTTTCATTTACTTTCACAGAAGTAGAAAAGTTCAACCATTCATCAAAACTGACTGAAATTGTACCCTGTAATTGTTAGAGATGTTGCCCTGTGATCACCGCTTTGCTACCAATCCAAGTTAGTATAGAGAGGCCATTCTCTATCTTGGAAATAATGAGATCAGATGTGAGGTCATCTATAAAGGATGATCTGATGGAGGCGATACTATGTCTCAGAACAAATTCATAGGCTAACTCCACATATGTTATTCAGGACAGTTTTGTTGAAAATTGTTTTTTACCCACTTCCTGCAGTATTTTGGGTATTTACAATTTTTTTTTACTTTTTTATGTTCTAAAGTTGTGTCCAATAAATATATTTTACACTGAGAAGCAAAAGGATAACAATGTTTTGAACTTTTGATTTTCAGGCTTCATATCTCACCATCCACTACAATTTTGAACATAAGACCAGCATAATTTTATAGACAATCATCTTGCCTATCTCATACATAAATTTGACCTGCAACTATTTAGCATATGCTTAGATCTGCAGATTCTTGTCATGTAACTGCATTGTTACTGTTTTGTTCCTGGTTGTGGGACAATGTTTTTCTTCTTGTGTACTACAAATTACAACCTGTTTTCACATTCCCTAATAGCTCAGTGTGTTATTAGGCTGATTCACAAGCAAAAGGTCACTGGTTCGAGCAGCCATGAAGATTTACTAAGAAAAGAGAAACAGCATCCTCCACGTCATCGATAGCGATTGCCAAACTGCATCATGTGAGGCCTTGACAGCTGAAAGAATATGAAATGAAGTCCATCCATTCAAAAGCCAAAAGGTGGATGTACAGGCAAAAAATCTGAGTCAACAAGTCGACTCATCACATGGTCTATCAGTTCTAACGCGACAGATACGGCAGGGGAAGTGGCTCATATGCTTCGTAAGAGTGAGATCACAGACATCCATGCAAGCACCATGCAACACACATTACACAGGTCTGGAATGGTGGCCCGAAGAAAGGTGAAGAAGCCTCAGCTTTAATCTTGTCATAAGAAGCGGTGGCTCACATGTGCAAAAAAGGACAAAAGGGCAGCAGGGAAACAGGGGATTTGGATCGATGAGATAAAGTCAACAGACCGGACTCTCATGGGTACATCATGACAAGAATCTGCAGAACTAAGCAAATGCTAAATACTTGCAAGTAAAATTTATGTATAAGATAGGTAAAATGATTGTCTATAAAATTATGGTAGTCTTACGTTCAAAGCTGTAGTGGATGGTAAGACATGGAGCCTGAAAAGCAAAAGTTCTAGACGTTGTTAACATTTTACTTGTCAGTGTATGCTCTACCTAAATAGCTAGATTATTGTATTATAAGGTGATAAAAAGCCTGATGTTACCATTTCACCAGAGTAAAGTTATCAGTTAAACATGCACCATGTTTATGCTCCTAAGGAGTGAGAGTCAGAGTCGGGAGTCAGATTTGAGGTTAGGAAAATTGAGGAGTATGAAAAGGTCTTTCAAAAAGAAACATAAACAAGCTCCTGTGCTGTTGATAAGACATAGCAGGAAGTGAAGTCACCATCCCAACAGGCAGGGCTGCTAGAGCAGATAGATATAGTAAAAAACTTGTGTACACAAGCAAAAGAGAAGAACTGCTCTAACTCTGGAATGAAGCAAAATCAGAATAGCAATGTATATAATAAAAGCCTTTATTTACCTTTGGGTACATCTTTAATCTTTAATTGTAGTACCAGCAACCCCCCTCCCCCAACCACCCAGCCCCACATGCCTTATACTGTGGCTTTTCTGCATGCTGGTGTGAACAGGTATTGAGTTAAGTTTTGTGCAGTTTTTGATCATCTAATTGTTCCCTAGCAGTGGGTTGTGTGAGCTGCTGCTCAGCAACCAGTTGCACCTGTTAATTTTTCCCAGGTAGCATATAGGCCAGAGGTGCCTGCTACTGGGTTCAGTCTAGTCCAGCCATTGAGCTGTGAATATGGCCCAAAAAATTATAGTGTTTGTTGAGTAAGTAATGTCCCATTTTTTGTATGTGTTTTTTCTGCAAATTGTTAGTGTAGGGACTCGCAAGACATGAGGACCATTGCCATCGGTTGCAAACTTGCGTACCAGGGCCCCTGTACCAATTAATACCTCATGTTTAACTTTTTTTTCAGTATGTCAAAATTTTTATCTGCCCAAAAATACTGAGGATCGGAGGGTGCCTGTGTTTTGTGTTGGACACCCAGAAGGTGCTGGGCAGCCCGCCTAATCTAATAGAATGGGTGTCACTAATAGGTTGTAAGCCAACATGGCACCCTTCAGTATCACCTTATTTATATGCAATAGTAGTACCAGCAGCCACCCCCCTTATGCATTGAGGATATGTGAGTGGTTATTCTATTGGTATTTTTTCATTTGTGCAATCTCCCGCTGCATTATACAGCGGATTTTCTGCATGCTGGTGTGCAGGTATTACGTTAATGTGCAGTTTTTTACCAGCTAATTGTTTCCCCTAGCAGTGGGGTGTGAGAGCTGCTGCTCAGCAATCAGCTGCACCTGTTAATTTTTTCCCATGTAGCATATAGGCTAGAGCTGCCTGCTACTGGTTTCAGTCTGGTCCAGCCATTGAGCTGTGAATATTGCCCAAAAAATTGTTGTGTACGTCTTTAAAGCTAGTCAGTTTGGTGGGAATAATCCTTTAATTGTATCAAAGGACCTTGTGTGTCAGAAAAACGCTCTCAGCACAAGTTGTACTGCTTGAAAAAGGTACCAGTGAGATGGGCTGAAAATGGAATGGTGTAATTTCTTTATTTTTACATTTTAAATCTATTTTGCTTAATATTTTTCATATTTTATTTTCACATAATAATGAAATTTGCCTTACAGTGACAGTGAGTTGAGTAAAATAAGTGTTAGTATCTGGAGTTTGCAAAATTGTGTAACCCAGTTTTTCACATTGCAATCCATTTCTATTCTGTTTCAATTTGTTATTTACACATTCAACTGTAATTACTAAATCATTTAAGTACAATTCTGAAATCAAGAACATGGAAGTATATTTCAGCTGCATACATACATTTTATCTACAGACAAACATGCATTGAATCTATCTCTGTAGAGCTATTTTGTATTTTTAATGTGAAAACTACTGGTTTACAAACACAAATAAATGCCATGTTGCCAGTGGGTTATTAGGCAGCTGAGAAGTGTAACATCTAATATAGTCACTAAATTTATTTCATGAACGTTGTTTTGCAGCTCTCTATATACAAACTGCTTGCCACTAATTAAACACTAAAAAGTAAAAGCATTAAAACTGTGGAATTGTGTTAAAGGCAAATGGACTTCTGAACAAATATAAATGTGTTATTAAAATCTAATGTTTTATCAGGTAACTAATTCTGCCAATGGCCGACTGAAAGAAACCAAAAGCTGATTTGTACCATGGATGTGAAGCTTGAATTGGAACGGTTCTAAATGAGGTTTAGCCCTTATTTTCATTCAATTGGGCTTGAATGAAATCCTCGGCTTTTTCATGTGAAGTCCATGAAAATAAGTAGAATGCTACTTAGTTCTACAGCTGTGGCAAAAAGTCTACTCAAAGTTTTCAGTTCCATCTAACCAGTGTTGTGGAATTTCCATTCATGTCCCATTCTAAAATATGTGTGGAACCAACAATGCTTAAATGAAGCCTTACATTTCAAGTGTCAAATAAGGCTGCAATCACTTATGCAAATGTTGTGGAAACTTTTTTAGTTGAAGTCAGAAGTGGAGCTGAAAGAAGGCAAAGTATCAAGCAAAGACTTCTGCCTTCTGTTGTATCCACTCCAATGTTTGGCTAAAAAAAAAAACGTAGTAAAGACCGGACCAAAAACTTCCACTGCATGTGTTAATTCAGCTGTAGAGCTGCTTCTCACATGCTACTGCCAATCATGTCACTATTCACATCTTGAACAGTGATGGTAGTGGAATGATAGATGACTACTAAGTGGCTGCAACATCCATATGCCGACTAGATATAGACAAACATCAGAGCAACTGTTGGATCATCAACACAGAGTCAGCGATGGATTAAAAAGATGAATACATTTTGTAAATTATTTTATAAATTTGGGGCTATTATTAAGTGTTTGTAAGAGTTGTATAACCCCTTTTAAATAAGTCCAAAAACAAAAGAACTTTGTACGGAGTGTATTTTAGAGTTCACTACAAACATGAAAAGCTTTGGACATCTTTGAAATGAAAAAAAGATATGATTTAACTACATTTCATCCTAAAAGCTTAATTCCTTCATTTATTTAAAGACACTCTCAACCTAGTATAAGATTTCCTAAAACAGTTGTATACACACAGTGATATATGATAGATTTGAGTTGTGTGTATTTAAAAGTCTAGAGTTTGCTGCACTTGTTCTGCTTTCTCTCTACACTTGTACATAGCCTAAGTGATTCGCCCTATGCAAACTACCATGTGTGGACTTTCCTCCCTATCCACAGCCTTCTCTCTTTCCATGCTATTATATGTTGTGTACAGCCTTCTTTCCCTCCCTGCTGCTATCTCAATAGTTAGAAAAAGGAGGGAGAGAGCAAATAGTCTGTCAGAAGCAGAAGTAGCACTTTTGTGGCTTTCCTTGAGATTCAGCAGCACAAGCAGCTAAGTTGGGGACTTACACAAACCTCAAAAAAAGAGCAAAAAAATGATAGAAATTAATTACTGAAAATTATTTAGGAAGTTGTGTAAAGGAGTTGTTCATTATTTTAAAAAAAATAATATGCTGGTCAGGAGGGAGTAAAAATTGGAAAAAATAAAATATTAGTGACACTCTGCTCTGGTGCTCTCCATTAATGACATCAAGTCAGATACTGCAAGCCAATCACTGGCCTCCGGGGTCTCTGCCTGCATATATGGCACATGACCATTGAGACCAGCAATTGACTGCAGAGTCACATGAACAATAACAGTAAAGTTACCAATAGAGAGCAACCTTTTTAATTTCCAGGAAACAAAGAAACAAAACGAACAAAAAAATCAGTGCATTTGTGTTCTTATCCTTTAATGTATTCCTGGATGCAAAAAACACAGTAACAAATGCTGCAAAAATGTTATAAAATGTTGCTTGTTAAGAGAGCCAAAAGATTTTTTCCAGGAAAAATAGATATAGAGCAACATGTATGAATGAGCTATGTCTCGATTTCTGTAATTAAAGGTGCCAAAAGAGAGTGGTCCGCCTTTTTTCCCAATTAATAAACAGTCGTTCTCCAAACTTTGGTGCAATGTCCGCCAGCCCCTACACTTTGTAATGTCCCAAAGATTTGGTGGAGTTCTAGGGACGTGTCGTGCCACATTCCTACTATTAAACACATTTATGAATGTGGGACAGAAAAACTAGGCGCATTACTACTAGAACAGGAAGATCAAGTTAGTAGTGGTCTGGCTGAGCCCAATGTTGTCATAATCACTGGTTATACTATGGTAACGGGATTTAGGGTAGATGCTGTTATTATAATATATAATTTAATATAATTTAATTGTCAATACATTTTATATTATTTAATTAAACATCTATTTTATATTATATAATTTTATATTTCTGGGAAATTTAATTTATTTATATTTTATTAAATATAGTTTTATAATTAACATCAGTTAAGCATGGCCCAAGTTGTCAGGAATTCTGTAGAGTCTTTTCTACTTTTTTACTATACAGCACAGATAGAATTTATGGAATACACCTTTGATGCGCTTGTATGTATGAACTGCAAAAGAACAGGTTGATATATACTACACTGCATATTCTACACTGCTTTAAAGCTATTTAGAACTGGCCTCAAGCGCCAAAGTTCATACATGACGCCCATGGTGTGTAATTTCAATTGGACATACTAAATAAAGAGTTCAAGCAGCTAAAACTCATACTGGTCTTAATGAGGACACTGTCATCTATGTTTTTTTAAGTTTTAATTTTTCAAAAACGGATATGCTGATATGCGTTAGAACTTTGGGAGACATGTATGAAAGTTTTTTTTTCCCTTTTCTGGTGTAAAATGCGCCAAAGGGAGCGGTGTGCGATATTTGGCACATCAAATGAACATGTTTGGTGCACTGTTCAATCGATTTGACTCTTTTTAATGCTTCAAACATGTGGGGGTATTCTGGTGGGGTTATTGAGGTGTGTCACACCACATTCAAACTATAAGACACATACAGTGGGTGCGGAAAGTATTCAGACTCCTTTAAATTTTTCACTTTTTTTTCATTGCAGCCATTTGGTAAGATCAAAAAAGTTTTTTTTTTTTTGCTCATTAATGTACACTCTGCACCCCATCTTGAAAGAAAATAAACTTTCTGTACCCACTGTATATGAATGTGGGTTGGAAAAACTAGGTACATTACTGCTCGAACAGGCAGACATATTTTAATGTGGTCTCCAGATCCTAGGAATCCTGAGAGTGGAGCTAGATTTGCTATTAAGGCAAATAATGTCCATTATTTCTCATCTTATACCAGTACAATAATAAAAGGTAATTTCTAATAATTATCAAAACATATAAAATTAAATTATGTAATTTTGTATCATTTACAATTAATATAAAAATATATAATACCCCAAAAATATTAAAATATCTCCTATTAAATGTATGTAAAATTAATAGAATCTAAAATAAATTTTAAATGAAATAATCCACTGACCTATATTTTTCTGAATTATGTTAAAAATAAAATGTTAAAATTTTCATTTTTGATTTTTCACTAAATTAATTGAAATAAATTTTTACCAGGTGGTGATTAGTGTTGAGCGATTTGCCGTTGGATTATCAATCGATCGATAGTCGAAAGTCGGCCAGCAATCTGATAAGGTTTTTCCGATAGTGAGCATCGATATGCGCGATGACCAATAAAGTCTATGGAGAGGCACAACACCTTCATTATTACACCCAAACAAGGCTTGGAGAAGCTGAAATTAACATCCCACAAGCAGTCAAATGTAATACGAGCTACATCTTAAGGCAACACACTTATGTTTATAAAAGTCATCAGAGAAAAAAAAGTCACAGACCATTTACTATCCCTGTCTTGTACCACAGCATGACCCTAAACCTGCATCACCCACAATTAAAAAGTGCCGGAAGGCAGTATGATTTGAAACCATCATGTTACTTTAGAACTGGACATTGAATATCCCTGTCTGGAACGCAGCAAGAGCCCCAAACTTGCATGACCCCCACATTTAAAAAGTGCGGAAAAAGGAGTCCCTTTCAACCACCATTTAAGTTGAACTTGGACATTACTATCCGTCCTGGGCCACAGCATAGCCCCAAACCTGCATGACCCCCCCACATTTAAAAAGTCCGGAAAACAGGAGCGACTTTCAAACCACCATTTTAGTTTCACTGGACATTGACTATACCTGTCCTGGGCACACCATGATCCCCAAACCTGCCTGACGCCCCACTTTAAAAAGTGCCGGAAAAAGGAGTGTTTTAAACACCAATTTAAGTTGAACTGGACATTGACTATACCTTCCTGTGCCACAGCATGAAGCCCCAAACCTGCATGACCCCCACATTTAAAAAAGTGCCGGAAGAAAGGATTCTTTCAACACCATTAAGTTGACCAGGACACTGACTATACCAGTCCTGGGCCACAGCATGAGCCCCAAACCTGCATGACCCCCACATTAAAAAAGTGCCCGGAAAAAGGAAGTCTTTCACAACCATTTAAGTGAACTGGACATTGACCTATTACCTGTCCCTGTGCCACGAGCATGAGCCCCAAACCTGCAAGTCCCCCACATGTAAAAAGTGCCGGAAAAAGGACTCTTTCAACCACCATTTTGGTTGTACTGGACATTGAATATACCTGTCCTTGTCCACAGCATGAGCCCCAAACCTGCATGACCCCCCATTATAAAAAGTGCCGGAAAAAAGGAGGCCCTTTCCAACCACCATTTTAGTTTCACTGGACATTGACTATACCTGTCCCAGGGCCACAGCATTAGAGCCCCAAACCTGGCATTACCCCCACATTTAAAAGTGCCGGAAAAGGAGTCTTTTCAACCACCATTGTTAGTTGAACTGGACATTGACTATACCTTTCCTGGCCCACAGCATAGCCCCAACCTGCATGACCCCCACCTTTAAAAAGTGCCATAAAAAGGAGTTCTTCTCAACCACCAGTTTAGTTGAACTGGACATAGCTGCTACCTGTCCCTGGGCCTAACAGCATGAGCCCCAAACCTGCCATGACCCCCACATTTAAAAGTACGGAAAAAGGAGTCTTTTCAACCACCATTTTTAGTTAACTGGACATTGACCTATACCTGACCTGGCTACAGCATGAGCCCCAAACTGCATGACCCCCCTCACAATTTAAAAAGTGCCGGAAAAAGGAGTCTTTCAACCACCATTTAGTTGAACTGGACATTGACTATACCTTTCCTGGGCCACAGCATGAGCCCCAAACCTGCAGGACCCCCACATTTAAAAAGTTGCCGTAAAAAGATCTTTCAACCACCATTTTAGTTTTGAACTGGACCTTGACTTATACCTGTCCTGGGCCACAGCATGAGCCCCAAACCTGCATACCCCCACATTAAAAGTGCCGGAAAAAGAGGTCTTTCAACCACTCATTTTAGTTGACTGTACATTGAATATACCTGTGCCTGGGCCACAGCATGAGCCCCAAACCTGCATGACCCCCACATTTAAAAAGTGCCGGAAAAAAGGAGTGCTTTCAACCCACCATTTTAGTTTCACTGGACATTGACTATACCTGTCCCTGGCCACAGCATGAGTCCCCAAACCCGCAATTACCCCCACATTTAAAAAGTGCCGGAAAAAGGAGTCTTTCAGACCACCAATTTTATGTTGAACTGGACATTGACTATACCTGTCCTGGCCACAGCATTAGCCCAAACCTGCATAGACCCCCACATTTAAAAGTGCCATAAAAAGAGTCTTTCAACCACCATTTTTAGTTGAACGGACATTGACTATACCTGTCCTGGGCTACAGCATGAGCCCCAAACCTGCATTACCCCCCATTTAAAAAGTGACGGAAAAGGAGTCTTTCAACCACCATTTTAGTTTGAACTGGACAATGACTATAACCTGTCCCTGGTCTACAGCAATGAATCCCCAAACCTGCATGACCCCCACACTCAAAAAGTGCCCGAAAAAGGATTCTTTCCACCACCATTTTTTAGTTGAAACTGGACATTGACATACCTGTCGGGCCACAGCAAGATCCCCAAACCTGCATGACCCCACATTTAAAAAGTGCCGTAAAAGATGTCTTTCAACCACCATTTTTTAGTAGAACTGGACATTGACTATACCTTCCCTGTTCCACATCAAGAGCCCCAAACCTGGCATGACCCCCACATTTAAAAAGTGCCGAGGAAAAAGGAGTCTTTCAACCACCATTTTAGTTGACTGGAACATTTGACTATACCTGTCCGTGGGGTGGGGGGGGCCACAGCATACCCAGGGCCAAAGTTACAGAGGTGCGGTAAAGCCCAGGCTGAGCGTCCCGTCATCTATTAACACGCAGAGTTAAAATGTCCTGATGAAGCAGCAACGAAAAACTGTCGTGGCTGAAGCAGAGTGCGGAAGCCGGAAAGGTGTGAGAACTGCAGGCCATCCTCTGTACACAGTAATACCTTGGTAGCCTTGCCCTCTCTTATGAGTGGTGGACCAATTGAGCTTCACTTGGAAATACTGGTGGTTAAACGCACCTGT
>JAODAL010064676.1:0-18601 GCA_025379985.1 Phyllomedusa bahiana
GGCCGTGTTTCCAAAGTTAGCCCCCCCTTTTTACGCTTCAAATTTTAGCCCACAGATTCTACATATCCATATTCGCCCTTCCCGGTTTTCCCTTTGCAAAGAACTGCCACACCGCCGAGTATGGGTTTTAAAACCCCCAACGCTCCGCACTGAGTTAAATACTGCCCCCCGCTGCCTCGCTTTTACCCCTGTTCTTTCTACTTTTTTTTTGGACCTGCGAAGCGGGTTTTTTACCCCGGGCCCCCTTTTGGGTCCCGACCTCGCACTGCTGCAAAAATGCTGACTCACGGCCACAAAGACCCACGCTGCTGCGCGCTGCCTACACCAACTGATGCCCCCTTCCCCCCTGACGATGATGAACCCTTCCCTTTACCCCTTCCCAAGTGCGGTCGGCTACCCTCATCATCTTTGGTTTCCAAAACGTCACTGCTGTCCCCCATTTACCGGTCTTTGGGATGCCGAGGCTGACCTCCCAAAAAATGAACCCCCCAACCACTCTCCACATCATACTTTGCCGCCTCCCACAAAAACAGGGATATTTGGGCCCCCCCTTTCTTTCCCCTGCCAAGTTTGCTCTGAACTGCCCTCCTCAAATTGGTTTTATCCTCGCTAATAGGGGGCCCTGACCCAGACCACATAGAAAATCTCTGGCCCGAGGGAACCGGATGGGGCAGAGGCGGTGAAGGGCAGGTGATGGCCGCTGACCCGCTTTCCCCGGGGCCCTGCCAACAATTTTTTGTGTCTGAGGTTTTCCCCCCGACTCTTGGCTGGGTTTCAGATTTTATCTTGGGGGGAAAAGGATGACCTTTGGTCAAAACCCAAACAAGAAAACCCCTTTGGGGTTCTGAAACCCAAAACAGGCCCGCAAAATGACAGCTTCAGTTGGGCCCCCACCGATTTACCCCGCTCGAAATTTCCCCTTTCGGATGCGGCCCCGGGCCGTTCCAGGGAAAGTTTGGCCACTGCCACTCGCAGGGGCAGAGGCCCCGCCAAACCCCTCGTATACATCCGTTTTTTCTTTAAAAAGTCAACACTGTTTTTAGATGAATCTTATATGAAAAAATACACCCTGTTTTTGACTTTCCCAAAAGAACCCAGTAACAAGCTTGGGTTTAAACCCCGGGTATAAATTTTCCCCTCCACAAATGGCCAGGAAAAAAATTTTTTGTAAAGTTTTCTTTAAAAAACAACGGTGTTTTAAATAAATGAAAAAACACAAAACAGCCCTTTAAAAACCGCGGACATGAATTAGGGTACAGGGAAAAAGTAAAAATATAAATTTGGGGTTGAAAAAAAGACGGTTTTTTTTTGTCCCCACACCACAAAAAAAACCCCTTAATTAACCCCCCGGATTTAAATTGGGCCAAAGAATTGAGCCGCCCCAAACTAGTACTTTTTAGCGGTTACAATTTTCTGTTTTTCCCACGCCACACCCAAAAAGAGATCCCGGTTTTTAATTTAAACCTTTTCGGGGAAAATTTGGCAAAAGGGAAAAAAATTTTTATATTTTGGCGTTGAAAAAGATGGGTTTTTTTTTGTCAGGGACACCAGCAAAACAAAAAAAGCTAAATTTAAACCCCCGGGTTAAAAAAGCGCCAAAGGGAATTTTTAGCCGCACAAACAAAGCTTTTTACGTGTTACAATTGCGTTTTTTTTTTTTTTACCGGGCCCCACAACCCCGAATACAGTTTTTTTTTAAAACCTTTTTGGGTTTAAATTAGGGTACAGAAAAAATTTTTAAAAATTTTTGGGGTTAAAAAAAACGGTTTTTGGGGGCACAACAAAGCAAAAAAAACGCTTAAAATTAAACCCCCCGGGTGTAAAATTTCGCCAAAGAATTGAGCCCCCCCAAAAAATTTGCTTTGGGAGCGTTTTAAAAATTGCGTTTTTCCTACGCCACACAAAAAAGAGATACTTTGGGAAATTAAAACCTTTTTCTTGTGAATTAGGCTACAGGAAAAAATTTTTTTATATTTGGGGTTTAAAAAAAACGGTTAAATTTTTTTTAGCACACCACAAAACAACACTTAAATTTTAACCCCCGGATGTAAATTGGGGCCAAAGAATTTAGCCCACAAACTAGTGCTTTGTAGCTGTTACAATTGCTGGTTTTTTACGCCACACAAAAAGAGTACAGTTTTTAATTAAACCTTTGCTTGTGAATTGGCTACCGGGAAAAAATTTTATATTTTGGCGTTTTAAAAAAAAGGTTTTTTTTGTCAGCACCCAGAAAAACAACGCTAATTAACCCCTGGGTGTAAATTGCACCAAAGAATTGAGCCGCACAAACTAGTAGCTTTGTAGCTTACAATTGGTTTTTTCACGCCCCACAACAAGAGATACAGGGTTTTAAAATTTAAACCTTTTCTTTTGAATTAGGCAAGGAAAAAATTTTTAAAATTTTTTGGGGTTGAAAAGACGTTTTTTTTGGGTCCAACCACAAAACAACCTTCATTAACCCGGATGTAAATTGCCCAAAGAAATTTAGCCCCACAAAAAAGTATTTTTTTAGCGGTTACAATGGCGTGTTTTCTACCCCCCAACAAAAAAACAGTTTTAATTAACCCCTTTCTTGTGAATTTGGCTACAGGGAAAAAATTTTTAATTTTGGCTTTTAAAAAAAGGTTTTTTTGGGGGCGCACACCACAAAACAACCTAATTAAAAACCCCCGATGTAAATTGCGCCAAAGAATTACCCCAAAAATAGTAACTTTTACCCGGTTACAAATTTCGTGTTTTTCCTACGCCACACAACAAAATACAGTTGTAATTAACCTTTGCTTGTAAAATTAGGCTACGGGAAAAATTTTAATTTTTTTTGGCGTTAAAAAAGACGGTTTCTTGGGGTACACACCAAAAAAACAACCTTAATTAACTCCTGATGAAAATTCGAAAAGAATTGAGCACCAAAACTGAAGTTGATTTGTATTGTAAAACCGTTTTCTTTAATAAATACAACGGAACTGGCTTAGATCCCACGGGATTTTGAATGAATGCACTGCATGGACCACACTGGATTTTCAGTTTCCCAATACCCCAAAAAATAAAAAAGAAAAGAACATTAAAGAAATCTCTGAGACAAGCTGAGACACCCCAAGAAATCGCTAATAAAAAACAACTTCAAAAGAGCATCACCCGGCACACCTTCCCCTATCATAAGTAGAGGGGAATGGCCCCACGTCGCCCCCGACTTAATAGTGCGGTGACGTCACAGAATCCCCCCGGGTCTCTGATTGGTTTCCCCCTCTGCACAGTCATGCGGCTATGCCCTTCTTCCCAATGTTTGCCCCATGTAGCCCATGTGCTCGCACCATTTTATAAATCAAAAGCCCCTTTTCTTCCCGGAATTCCCCCAAAGTTCGACTTCGTTCCGAACCAAATTTTCCTAAATTCTAAACAATTCCACTTCGTTAAAATCGATCCCCCATCCTACAATGACACCTTTGCCCCGAGCACGGAAAGACTGCCCCCATTTTTGTTAAACTCACATATTTTTATCATTTATGTTTTTGTGATTTGTATTGTGTATTATTGAAGTGTTTAATAAAGGACCATGTTGATTTATTTTATATTTTGTGTGGTACAATGCTGTACATTAGGTTTGATGTAAACTTATTATGCAATGTTCCCTTTGGATTATGCTATTTTTTGGACTTTTCAGTACTTAAATTTTGTGCCGTTTTGAGTATACAATTGTTGCTGTTGATATTTTGTTTTTTTAAAAAACCTGTAAGTTGGGGCCAAGATATGATAGAAAAATTTTCAAAGGTTAAGGGGGACAGAACCTTTTGGGAACCATCCCATTCCTTATGGGCCGCATTGGATTTCTATATGGAGACATGGCCCCCCTAGAAGCCTTGCTCTAATGGAGAGTACCATGATAAGGGTATGTTCACACGATGTACTGCGGCACATAAAATTCCCCTCCGCAATACATTGTGTCTTTCGGAAGCTTGCGCTAATACGCGCATACTCCCACGGCGCAGGAGGGTGGGTACCCCCCCCCATTGACATTCATTACTCCGGCGCGGTTCGCTAAAATAATTGACATATCATTTAAATTTTCACGCGGTACAATACGATCTATTGTACAAGGGGGAGAGGAGGCGTAATCCATATTTCCTATGATTACCGTAATTTCGGCCCCCACTCCCCCAAAATTTAGAGCGCAAATACCGGTGAAATGCGTGCCGAAATTCCCCCCGTTTTAACTACCAAAAGGCAGATAAGGGACAGCCACTTTTAACTACAGATCCTAAAATGCAGCTCTGCTCATTGTGCAATTTTTATTAATTTTTTTGAAAATGTCAGGTACATTGCCATCTGTCGTTCACCACAGGAACCACAGAAAAGTTTTTTTGCTATTGCTGATATTTTTATATACCCATATATTCTAATATGTTATGCTTGTAATACAGTGTCACTTTTCATTTCAATTAGTCAGTGCCCAGAGTCATACGTTTGTCGGAAGGTAGGAAGGACCCCTAATTATGGATATACGAGCTTTGACAGTTTTGGCTGGGCATTTTTATCTCTGTTTCGACTGATGACTCAGGACTATTGGGAAAATCTGTATATGAAGGTAGGTATAGTATGCCCTATACTGACTTTAATATTTAATGTGCGTAGAATCATACATACTAAAGGAATCATGGTTACAATTGTAGACCTAACATTGATTATAAACAGGTACATTATAAACTAGCACAAGAAGATTCACTCGAAAGAGACCCTGATTATTCTGTTGGAAATTCCATTAGAATGAAGCAATCTGATCAAAAAAATATGCTAAATACCTTGATGTATATGTAATCTATTGCATGACATGTGATGATGGAAATGGTCTCCTGTTTCTGCTGGACACATTTGAAAGCAGCGCTCAATGTTCCTGAACATATTGGCAACTTATCTGAGGGAATAGCAGCAATTTCACTTTAGATGTTTTGCAAACGCCTGGAACAAGTGACAGCACCTGACTTCTCTATATCATTCAATTTAATCTCCTGAAATGAAAATACAAATTTGCAAAAAGTTAGCCAGTATTTGCAACCTAAATGTTAAGGAAGAATTTATATATAGAGCGACATATATAATACCCTGTTTGATAGATGTATAAACAGTTTCTGGGAAAAAATTGCGCATTCTGCATCAGCACAACATTTAGCAGGGGTGGGTGCATTCAAAATCGTACAAAAACACATTTATAAAGTTAACCAAAAAGGAGGCGCAAAAGTGTCGGTCTAATTTTTGATAATTATCAAACAACATAAAATGTATTAATTTCACAATAATATAAAATGACTATAAAATTCTATAATATAAATGAATTTAAAATAAAATATATTATAAAGCTAATAATTTAAATGATATAACATTTTTAAAATACAGCATTAAATTAGAAGAAACGAAAATATAAAAATCAAAAAGAAATTTTATTAATCACTTAATTATTTTTCCATTAGAAAATCAACTCAGTGAACTGCTTTAAACCTAAAGAAGAACAGAACTCATAAACGTCAATCATACTTTTAAAGTTTCTCTTTTTTTTTACGCCCAATGCTCTTCCCCCTACAAATATCAATCTAATCTTATGGTTAGAATGTTTTCAAGAATAAATAGCTATTTTGTCAATAAACTTAAAGGAACCTGTCACATAGGTTATGCCCCCCCCCTTTCTGAGGAACCAACTAGTGACAGACCTGCTGTTTCCCGGGACTGTGTCCCTTATTTTCTTAAGATGCAGCAGTTTTTTTGGAGATTTTCCACTCAAAACTTTTTTTTTTAGAGCGGTGTTAGCCCGCCCCCCCAAAGGGTAGCCCCCCCCCACTGACATTATTCACATGTTCTACCTATTCAAAGTAATAGTTTTGTCATTGAGGTGGGGGGGCTAGCCTCAGAGGGCGGGGGGGTTTTAAAAAAAAGACACTCTGAATGACCTTCGAATGAATCTTCTTCTGAAAAATACAATTTAGGGTAATGCTCTAAAACTACAGCTCTTTACAGAATAAGGGACACAGTGCCGGAAACAGCAGGTCTGACACTAACTTGTTCTGTCCTCAGCCAGAGGGGCAAAAACTATGTGACAGGTTCTCTTTAAGAACTGTTATATTTGTATTCTGTTATTTCTTTTCTCTTTAGAGTCTAGTGTAATTCATTGAGTTGAATTTCTAATTAAAAATGTATTATGTTAATAATAAAATTTTGTTCTGATTTTTATATTTTTCCCTTTTCAATGTATTGCTGTATTGGTTTTCTAATTATTATTAATTTTATAAAATTCCTGTCAGTCAGAAAATTTTTATGATCTTTTAAAAACATTTTTGGCCATTGCTTCACCACAGGGAATCTCAGAATACTTCAGCAAACCCCATTTAGGAACTGCAGTATGATGGGTTCATACAGACTGTTTGCATTTTACACCCTCTAAGCAATTGGAAATGGTATTGGCACCAAGGGCCACATGTATAAAAATTTTGCTAGGGATAAAACTGAAATTTGTTTCCCATACAACCAATCAAGCGCCCTCTCATTTTTCCCCGAGCACTAATAAATAAAGGGGGGGATCTGATTGGTTGTATGACCCCATTGGGTTTTCTATGGGCAACAAAGAACATCTTAGACCTAGACAGTTTTCATACATGTGGCCCTAAGTTCATATATGTCACCCATAATGTCTATAAGGCAAAGGTTTTTAAATTTATGTACATTCTAATAATTGCCTTACATATATTATAACAACCTATAGCCAACAATAACTCTCTAATTTTTCATAGACGCTACGTGCTGCTGGAAAAACCTACATGATCTTCTTTGTCCTGGTGATATTTTTGGGCTCTTTCTATTTGGTGAATCTCATTCTGGCAGTGGTTGCTATGGCTTATGAAGAACAAAATCAGGCAACTTTACAGGAAGCTCAACAGAAAGCCGAGGAATTTAAAAAAATGATGGAGACTTTAAAAAAACAACAGGAGGATGCTCAGGTACCTTATACAGGATCCATCAAAAATGTCCATTCATATCATGGGATATCTTAAAAACAAGCCTTAAATGTGGTTCAAACCCTCCTATTAAACATTGTACTAGGAATTCCCATTGATCTCAATGGGAGAGTCTCGATCACTGTTTTGAACGGAGAGGTTTCAGGGCTTGTTCTGAAAAATCTGCAACTGTCAGACATTGGTGTCTATGGTGGAGACACCCCTTTAATGAGCTCAGAGAGGCAGATGTGGAGCCAAGGCCATTATTGTGCTGTGCTTCTTTCTAAGGCTATGTTCACACGGCTGATTTTGGGATGGACTTCGTTCCGTATTGTGCGCCGTACTGGCCGCAAATACGGCTGAAATCCGTCCCAGGCATTACGGTAATCCACAGTTCTCATAGAGAACTATGGATTCCGTCTCCTCTCCCCGCTCGCGAAATACGGCGAGCGGGGAGAAAGTGACATGCACATTATCCCGGCGGGATACGCGCCGTGGATAATGAAAGTCTATGGGGCCCGCCCCGCCCCGTACACACGCCGTAATTATGGGCGAAATCCGTCCCGCAATTACGGCGTGAATCAGCCGTGTGAACATAGCCTAAGGGTGGTTTCAATTTTTCTCTCTTGTACCCAAAGCCAGAAGTGGATCTCAGAAGTAGAAATATAAATCCTTTCTTAATATTTCATAATATTCCTTGTGAATCATCTCCTGGTTTTTGTTTAAGAAAACTACGCTCAAAATTACCTTGGTGTATTTCTATAAAATTCTGTGTATGAATCAAGCCTTTATGTTTTTTAGAGGAAAGTGGAAGTTAGTAGAGATGGGCGAATTACTCAAAAATTCGATTCGGTCACTTCGCAGAATTTCCAGACAAAATTAATTTCGGTCCGAATTACTTCGGGACGAATCATGTTAAAAAACAGCTATTTCCAGGCTGCACAGAGCCTGCAGGGTGCTGTATGAACGTTGTGCCATGCTTAAATATGGCAAGGGAGCTTGGTTTGGTCTTCATACAATGTTGTGTTTTAGTATGCACGCACATGACTGCCGCCCACTCTTAGAATCGCTTCACTATAAATTCCCTGGCACTTAAGAAGGCAAAACTGACCAAAAAACTGAAGGGGAATGTAGCCTGATAAAGTCATGGCAGCGACAGCTGGAAAAAAACAAGCTGAGGGCTCAGGTGGCAACATCAGTGACAAAAATGTGGAGGTGACGGCGGCAGCCACAGCAGCATGAGGTCAGACAGTGGCACAATGACATTCTGGGGGTGGAAAAAACAGGAGTAGGCCACAGAGTGGCAAATGACACAGTGTGGAGGTGAACGGCAGCAGCCCAGCAGCAGCAGAGGTGGGACAGTGGCAAAAATGACAGAGTGTGTAGGTCACGGCAGCAGCCACAGCAGCAGCATGAGGTCAGACAGTGGCACAATGACAGAGTGTGTAGGTCACGGCAGCAGCCACAGCAGCAGCATTGAGTCAGACAGTGGCACAATGACATTCTGGAGGGGGGCAAAAACAGGAGTAGGCCACAGAGGGGCACGATGACACAGTGTGTAGGTCAGGGCAGCAGCCACAGCACCCAGCATGGTCAGACATTGGCAAAATGACAAGTGTGAGTATGGCAGCAGCCACAGCACAGATGAGGTCAGACAGGGCACAATGACAGAGTGTGTAGGTCACGGCCAGCAGCCACAGCAGCAGCATGAGGTCAGACAGTGGCACAATGACATTCTGGAGGTGGCAAAAACAGGAGTAGGCCATAGAGTGGCACAAGACACTGTTTGTAGTCACGGCAGCAGCCACAGCAGCAGCATGAGGTCAGACAGTGGCACAATAACATTCTGGGGGTGGCAAAAACAGGAGTAGGCCACAGAGGGGCACAAGGACAGAGTTTGTAGGTCACGGCAGCAGCCACAGCAACAGCATGAGGTCAACATTTGGCACAATGACATTTGGAGGGGGCAAAAACAGGAGTGGGCCCCAAGAAGTGCACAATGACAGAGTGTGTAGGTCACGGCAGCAGCCACGCACAGCATAAGGTCAGACGTGGCACAATGACATTCTGGGGGTGGCAAAAACAGGAGTAGGCCACAGAGTGCACAATGACAGAGTGTTGGTCACGGCGGGCAACAGCAGCACAAAGGTCAGACAGTGGCACAATGACATTGGAGATGAAAAAACGGAGTGGCCACAGAGTGGCACAAGGACACAATGTGTAGGATACGGCGGCTGCAGCATGAGGTCAGACAGGGGCACAATTACATTCTGGAGGGGGCAAAAACAGGAGTATGCCACAGAGTGGCACAATGACACAGTGTGGAGGTCACACAGCAGCAGCATGAGGTCAGACAGTGGCACAAATGACATTCTGGAGGGGGAAAAAAAACAGGAGTGTGCCACAGAGTTGCACACTGACACAGTGTGTAGGTCACGGCAGCAGCCACAGCAGCAGCATGAGGTCAGACAGTGGCACAATGACATTCTGGAGGTGGCAAAAACAGGAGTAGGCCACAGAGTGGCACAATGACACACTGATAGGTTACGGCAGCAGCCACAGCAGCTGCATGAGGTCATACAGTGGCATAATGACGAGTGGTGTAGGTCACGGCAGCAGCCACAGCAGCAGCATGAGGTCAGACAGTGGCACAATGACATTCTGGAGGTGGCAAAAACAGGAGTAGGCCACAGAGTGGCACAATGACAGAGTGTGGAGGTGGGTGGCAATACCAGTCCCTGGTAAAGATGGTTGGTGACAGATGGAGAAACTGTCAGCAGATGTTTTTGCATCAGGCGGGGTGGCGGCATCAGGATAGTGGCTGAGGCGGGTTTAGTTTGAACCCAGACTCATTTCTCACAGTTTGGGTGAGGCGTCATGGCTGATGTAGTCTGGACGCCTAAGGCATTGGTGTGTGGAAATCCTGGCCGAACCAAACGCCTGATTCATCTTGACAAAGGTCAGTCGTTCCACATTTCCATGGACAAGGGGGTTTTCTCCTTGGGGTAACGATGGCGCCCGCCGCACTAAATACCCGCTCTGATGCCACACTACTGGCCGGGCAGGAAGCTTCTCCACTGCAAACTCAGCAAGTTGCGGCCACACATCCAGTTTGGGCTGCCCAGAAAGGTCAGCGGATCTTCTAACGGGGGGTGGCAGTGTGCTGTCCAAGTGGGCCCAAACCACCTGTTGGTTCAGGGTCCTGCTCCAGGTCCTGCTGCGGCTGGCGGACTGCCCTCCTCACTAGGCGGGTGAAGGAAAGCTGCACATCAGTGACTCCAGACTTAGGTGTGCGATGGAGCTGGTACTGCTCCTACCCCCCCCCCACCTTCCTCCACAGCTGCGGCTGTAGTACGTGAGCACTGAAGAACCCCCGGCCCAAACCTGTCAGAGGAGGGATGATGCCGCACATAAGGCAGCGGCCATCTGACTAGGGAAAGGATTTCCCTATAGTATTTTGAGTTTATCCTCCCCTCAGCAGTTGGGAAAAAAGGGCTCCATTTTGGACCGGTAGCGAGGGTCCAATAGGGTGAGAGCCAGAAGTCATCCCTCTGCCGGGATGCTGACTATACGGCTGTCACTAGCCAGGCAAATCAGCATGCTGCGGGCCATCTGCACAAGTGACTCCGAGGGGCTCCCTCCTCCATCTCCACTGTATTACTGCCACGGTGCTTGCGGGTCACTCCCTCATTTTCCCTCATCTCCATCTACCTCATCCAGCTGCTCCTGCTCCTCCTATCTTGTCACCTGGGTAGAAAAATCCACTCATTTCACCAACAATGCTTCTGCTCCAATGTCCTCCTCCTCCTCCTCCCCATTTCAGTCCACCCCGGACTCTGTGGCCGCGGGGAGATGTAGTCGCCACGTCTCCAGTCCCCCTGCCCAGACAGATTTTTCAGCATCTTTCCAGGACATGAAGCAGTGGAATGACATTATTCATCCCGTATTTCCCGGCGACTGACAAATAACGTCGCCTCCTCGAATGGCCTCAACAAAAGGGCAGGGGTCCACGCATGAGCTGCCACTGGCTGACATCAAAAATTACACAGGGGGGTACTCCTGTCCGCCGGATCATCAAAAAATCGTTAATGGCCTTTCTCTGTTTATACAGTCGGTCCAACATGTGCTGGCTGGAATTCCAATGGGTTTGGGAAAAATCGCATATCAGAGTGTGTTGGGGAGGCCGTTCTGCCCTGGCAACTCGAGGAGGGTGTTCCTGGCTTTGGGAGAATGGATGAAGTGCATGCAGAGTTTCCTGGTCATTTTCAGAATCTTCTGAAGATCGGTGGAAGACTTCCCGGAACCTTTTCACAACCAAATTGAACACAGCGCCATGCGGGCGCATTGACCATCCTCCTCGGTGCAGCGCGGACACCCTGTTCCTCCCATTGTCCGTCCCCCATGGTTCCGATTTGCAGTTGGCGCGGAGAAAGCCACACATCGATTTCTTGCAGCATGACGCGGAGCAGTTCCTCCCCTGTGTGACTTAGTTCGCCGAGGTAAGCCAGGTGTAGAACTGCGTGACACCGCTGTGCCCTACACATGTGGTATGATGGGCAATACTTGTGGAGGCTGAGATGGTGGTGGTGGTTAGGAGGAAAGGAGGCGGAACATTGGCACAGGGGCCGCAGTTTGACAACGTGGAGGAGAAAAACGCCCCCCTCCTGTCCAAGTTGTTGGTGTGCTTGGCAGGAAGCACATTCACCCATTGGGCCGTAAAGGACATGTATGCCCTGACCGTAGTTACAGCTCCAGACGTCCGCGCGCCGTGCACCTAGGAACAAACTTGATAACTCAAGGACTGGCCCACCTTCCTGTTCTACATATTTATGAAATGCGGTACTGCATTTTGGAAATATATTACGGCTTGGAACTCTCCATCTCGGCTCGGCACAAGCCATAATTTCTCTGAACGGGGCAGAGTTCCACCATTTGGAAAGGGAGGGACTGCAGTAAAAACCCAAATTGGACAGGAGCTCGGTCAGCTTCTGCAATCTTAGGATGGGTTGGGACCATACTGTTGTCTCTTTGCAATCGCCTCGCTGAACGACTGCTGGCGCCATGAGTAGCGAGGGGCAGTAGCATCTGGACCGGGAGATGATGTCAAAGAGAAACAGCTCCCTTCTGCAGAGGTGGTAGAGCATTGACTGGCTGCAATGGCATGCGTGCCACTGGGCGCTGCTGCTGCTGCTGTTGCTGCGGCGGCAGGATTGACCACTACATCTGAGCCACGTTTCTCCCAGGCCACCAGATGGTGTCGCTGCATGTGTTGACGCAGGGCTGTGGTGCCAATGTTAGCTCCCTCGCCCCGCTTCACTTTCTGCCTACAGATTCTACATATACCCATATTCGGCTCCTCCGGTGTCTTAGCCACACCGCCGAGTTGCTGATTTTACCGCCAACGCTCTGCTCTGAGTGACTACTACCGCCGCTGCTTCGCTGAGCCCCTGTGCCGTCTACTTTCCCTTTGGGCCTGTGAAGCGTTTTTTTTTTTTACCCCTGGCCGCTTGGCTCCCGACCCCCACACTGCTGCATCCTGAAGACTCACGGCCACACAACCCCTTGCTGACTGCGCCCCTGCCTGGGGGGCAAGCTGTTGCCCTGTTCTCCGGACGAGGATGAAGCGCTTGCCTCACCCGGCTCCCAAATGCGGTCGGCTTACATCATCATCTATTTGTGTTTCATCGTCACTTTCTGTCCTCATCCCCGATCCCTTGGTAGCAGAGGCTGACCCCTCACAACATGAACTCCCATGTCACTCTCCACATCTATACTTTGGCCTACTGCAAGAAGCAGGGATATTGTCCATTTCTTTTGCCGCCAAGTAGCTGCTGACTGCCCTCCTCAAATTGTTCATCCTCGCTATATAGTGGCGGAGCCCAGACCACATAGTAGATCTCTGGGTGAGGGAACCGGATGGGGGCAGAGGCGGGTTGAGGACAGGTGGGGCTGCTGAACCGCTTTCCGCCATGCCAAACTAAGGGTTGTGTTCTATGTTCCCACCGACTCTTGGCTGGGGTTGTCAGATGTCATCTGGGAGGAAGTGGATGACCTAGTCAACCAATCAAGAACCCTTGGGTTGCTGGTCAGCACACGGCCGCTAATGACAGCGGCAGTTGTGGCCCCACCGAGTGAACCCCGCTGCGACGTCCCCTTGCTGTGCTGCGACCTGGGCCTGCTCCAGAAATGTTTTGTGCCACTGCCACTCGCAGGTGAAGAGCCTGCCACCTCTCCCGTCTGACATACTGTTTGTTCTAAAATGTACAGAACTGTTTGATGAAGATTTTCTGTATATGATAAATACCACCCTGTATTTGACTCCAAATGAACCCAGTAACAAGCTTGGGTAACCCTTAGATATAAATTGCGCTCCACAAATGGCCAGGAAAAATTTACTCGTATGTGTCGTTTAAAAACACTGTGTATTTGCTGAATGTAAAAGCACAAACAGGCTTAATTAACCTTCGGATATGAATTATGCTACAGGAAAAATGTCTTTTTTGGCGGTTAAAAAGACGGTTTCTTTTAGTCACCACAACAGCAGAACAACGCTTAATTAACCCCTGGATGTAAATTGCGCAAAAGAATCGAGCAACCTTGGATATTCAATGTGCTGTAAGCAGATAGCATTAAAATGTATATGCAGCTGCATTGGACGCACAATGGACTTCAGTTCCAATACCCCACAAAATCAGAATTAGAACCTTAAGAGTAGTCTCTGAGACAAGCTGTGACACCCCCCAAAAATCGCTGTATAAAAATGAGTTCTTTAGTAAGAGATATCATTAGCAGCCGTGGCAGCACCTTCCCTGATCAGTACAGTGAGAGGAGTGTGAGCTCCCAGCGTCGCGCCCGGACTTATATAGTGCGGTGACGTCACAGAATCCCGCCGGTCTCTGATTGGCTTCATCTCTGCACATGTCATGCAGGCTATGCCCTTCTTCCTCCCAGAGTTCTTTGCCCCATGTAACGCCATGCGCTCGCAGCCATTTTATCAATCAAAAGCACACTTCGTTCACCCGAAGTACTCCAAACTTCGACTTCGTTCAGAACCGAAGTTTTCCTGAAATTCTAAACGAATTCCACTTCGTTAGAATCAATTCGCAGAGCTCTAGAAGTTACACATCGGAACCAGTTTAAAGTGAAAATGACAAATGCAAACTTTGAAGGGGATGTCTGCTTAACCCTTTTATGAGTTTCCCAATGATAAGTGGATCACAGTGTGACCCAGAACCTTAAACCGTCATCTGTAATCCATCAGGAAAACTGCAAAGAAAACCCCTTTCAAAATATAACCACCAACTCCGCTAATTTTGACCAATGAAGCTGTGGCTGGCCAGGTAGTTTTTCCTTTAGCAGTTTCTGCAGAGGAAATGTGCAATACATAGTGACCCTTCATATGAATAATATCTCTAGTCTGCCATTAGCCACTTTGACAGACTTTATATTTGTTCTGGTCCGTTGTTCCTGAATTGAGGACCCTTCTCTATGACATCCATATCCAGGGCATATGACCAGGTATTGTCTTCATGAGACAATCTCTTTAACAATTACATAGTACCCATCAAAATAATTTAACCGTTGAAGTGATGGCTTATAAATGAGGGTCCTGAATGCTGTTGCTCTTCAGATTTGTGTCAAATTTAACCTAAAGCCAAGTGCTCCTGTTTGGGAGACAGACTAACTAATTAATGGAACAAGGGCCCAATATTATGATTACCATCAGTTTTCAACTGGGGTGCCTAGGACCCACCAGTGAAATTTCATTTTGGGGCACACCAGTGGAGTTGATTCTGTGGCCACACCGTACGGCTACTGTAAATGCTTCTTATACTCTGACTCTTGCTTTCTATCTCTTTCTCTCTGTCTTTCCACCACTCATAAGGATGTGTATGCAGTTTAAAAGAAACTCCAGGTCTTCCATGCTCAGGGGTCCATTGGGGCTTTCCCTTGTGGGCCTGTCAGAGCCTGGTTACCATAAACGACAAAAGATGTCCCATCTGAAGTTACTTTCTGTTACTTCAATATAGTCACAGTGCTATGATTTATCCTATGGCCTATGTTCTACTAACAGGAAGTGACTTTGGACGCAAGAGGTACATTGCGTTGCTGGTACGGTAAGTTAACTGCTAAAACTACTTTAATAGCCTTAACAGTAACCGCAAGTTAGGGTCTGTTTATTAACATGTTGGTCAATCAGTGGTTAGCATAGGATAAACAACTAACTGTGAAAGAAGACTCAGCCTCTACAGGAAGAGATAAGTAACATTTGTATAATCTTTAGGTTCTGACATCAGAATGCATACTGGAAACATACAAAGAAATTCTCTCAGGTGCATTGTACACCTGCTGTTCTAGATTCCCTTGCAGATTACAGATTATATCTGGAGCTCCAAGGACTGTAACCACCAAAGGGCCATACAAACAAAAGAAGACAAACTTTTTAATCATCTGAGGTTAATATTTTTTATATCCAATTTTTACTTCAGGCTGTAGCAGAAGCACCTTCAGAGTCAGAAGAAAGTGAAGATGGAGAACTAGATGATCTCTCGGTGAGCTCTTCTACAATAACAAATAAGGGTGATGAAGACAGAATGAACCCTGTGCTGGCCAAAGAAATGCAGGTATACCATTAGAAAGGAAACACAATGCAAATATGGCTCTACAGAAGTTATTATCCTTGTACGAGGCAACAAACAAAATATAATAATACTTACTAAGTAGTTAAAAAATATGTAGGGTGACATGTATGAACGTTGGCGCTGACAGGCCCAGTTGAAAATTTAGTTTTAAAGGGGGGTAGTGTAGAATGGGGCCGAATGTATGGGCTGTTCTTCTGCAGGTCATACAAAACGGGGCCCAGTGAAAGTCCCAAATACCACAATCGGGTTTCAGGAAACCCCCTTTCCCCGGGTCTGGTGTTCTTCTCCCAGGTCTTTAAAACAGGGCCAGTTTTGGTCCCCAATACCACGGGTCGGTTCAGGAAACCACCTTTCCCCTGGTCTGGTGTTTTTCGGGGAAAAAAGGGGTTTATAAAAATTTAAAAAAGGCCCCCATTTTTGGGTTAGAGCCAATACCAAAATTTTCGGGTCAGGCACCCCCTTTCCCCTGGTTTTGGCTTTTCTTCTGCGGGTTTAAATAATACAGGGCGGGTTGTAAAGCCAAAATTCCCCCCAAGGTCTGGCCCCCAGGAAACCAAAAACTTTACCCAATGGGCCCCCCTTTGGCGGGTTTTTTCTGCGGTCTACATATAGGGCAGTGTGGGAAAAAAAGCCAAACCCCTTTATTTGTTGGTTTTTACTAATTAATTACCTGAGAAATTTTTTATTTTTAAAAAATATTACTAATTTTAAAAAAAAAAGATTTTTATATAAAAAAAAAAACACTTTTTTTCCCCTTTCCCAATAGTCTGAGAGCCATTATTTTTTTTATTTTAGTGTCAAAGATGTTTTTTTCTTGCGGGATGAGTTGACATTTTCGTTGGTACAATTTTTGGTCGGACAAGACTTTTTGATTGCCTGTAAATTGTTTTTGGGAGGCACGATAAAGAAAATAGTGCAATCCTAGCAGTGTTTTACTTTGTGGGTCGATATAATTACCCAAATTATGTCTTTTTTTATGTTGTAGCACCTTTTTTTTTTATAAAAGGGTTTTTATTGTGTAAAACAATATTTTTGCATATATATTCTATGTTTAACTTTTTTTTTTGCATACAGAAACTGTGGGCCTGTTTTTTTTTACCCGGGGACCAAAAACTGATGTTTTTTATTGGGGACCACTTTTTGGGATTTATTTTGATTTTTGATCACTTTTTTTTTTTTTTTTTCCCCCCTTTAATGTATTTTTTGGGTGAACAAAAAAACTCAAATTTTTTAATTTTTTTTAGATTTATGGCATTCATTTTTTTTTTCAGGGGTTTAAAAAACTTTACAGATTTATAGACCAGGTCATTACACGGTGATACCTAATATGTGTACTTTTTGATTTTCTTATCTAATTTGGGCGATTGCCGTTTGTAATGGGGAAAAGGCGGTGTACGTGTTTTATTTTTTTGTTTTGTTTTTTTACTTCTTTATACTGTTTTTTCACTTTTACTCTCTTTTTGCTCATCCCCATAATGGACTTGACTTTAGTAGATCAATGTCAATCACCATGCCCCTGTGTACAGCTGGGTGTGCTGACGTCACAGGCAAAGTGAAAGCCTCTGTTAGGCTTCTGAGTTGTCATAGAAGCCATTGGCACCCGTGATTGTTTTGCAAGGGAGTGATAGAGACACAGGGAGCTTCCTCCCTCTGTCTTTCCCTTAGCTGCCATGGTGGCGATTGACTGCGGCATCAGAGTGGTAAATTGTCCGTGACTGGAGCAGGCCGACATCGCAAGTAGCTAGCTGTGATATACTCCGATGCTCTATTCTCCACTTGTGAGCCTGCACGATCCTTATGACGTACCCTTGCGTCAATTTGCCGCTCATGACGTATGGGTATGTCAAATGTTGGTAAGGGGTTAAAGGATAAGGAAGCATGTTTGTTTAATAAAATATAATAAAAAGTTTTTTATTTTTGCTTGTAATTTGTGTTATAATTGGAGGTACACTTTAATAGTTTAACAGTTTTAGTAACTATTCATCAAGCGTTAATGGTATCTATATGTCTTTTAATTTCCATCAGAAAAGAAAAAAATTTCCAGCATCCTATAAAAATGCTCAACTTTATTAGAAAAAGTGTCCAATCACCAGAACTGGTGTCTAAGCCTGAAAGTTGTAAGCTCTCGTGTCAGTTAGGCAACCTCATTAAAATTTTTATGGGATTTGGTTTCTATTTTAGGAATTACCTGGCATAGTCCTCTCCTTTTTTTCCGTGCCTACTAAACGTAGTTCAGTGAACTGCTGTATTTTCTGCTATACGACTATTCAGAGGCTATGTTGTCCAGTGGTAACAGGCTGGGTTCTTTTGAAAATTGCTTTAGCCAGACAAATCTAGATGTACTAAGCCTAAAGACTCTTTCCATTTGCAGTACCATAGCATTAGTTCTCTCTTGGATGTCATCTCATCTGTCTGGCTAGATGTTTAGTGCCATCACACTCATACAATCTTTTTCAATACCTTTAAGTTCTAAGTCATAATCACGTGAATAAAACTTAAATGGATATTCCTGTCTTGCACTTTGATGGCATATTGATAGGAGAGGTGGGACCTGCACCTATCTTGGAAAAAACTCTATGTTCAGAGCAGATACTTGGTTACGCTTCCACATCATTCCCCATTTTGTTCTATGAGAGTTCAGTACGACTGAAAGGTGTGTTTGGCTGTGCAAAAAACTCCCATAGAACAGAATAGAGAGTAGTTCTCAAGCCCAACCTACTCTCCATTCTTAACAGACTTTAAACAGGCCCACTCCTGAGATAGGTGTGGATACCAAAGGTTGGATCTGCATCTATAACACTTTGATGGCATATCCTATGAATATGCCATCAAAGTCCAAGATGGGAACAACCCTCTTATTTATTGGAGACCATTCAATCATAGTGACCTTAGTGTGAGTAATCTAGTGTTATACCTTAAAACCACTAAGTCATATCAGATAAGGTTCCCTTTAATGCCCACCAACAGGCCAAAGCTAAAGGG